>JAODLI010005037.1:0-28814 GCA_027575585.1 Percopsis omiscomaycus | reverse complement strand
CCCAGCCTCTTTGCATTCGGCTGTGAGGTTGAGGTACCGGTCTTTTTTCCTCTCAAAAGCTGCCTCCATTCCTCCCTCCCACGGGACAGTGAGCTCTGCCAAAATAACTGCCCGGGTTGTGCCGGGTTGAATTTACCCGGAAGATGGCTCTTGTCAATCCACGTCAGCCCTTCAGTGAGTTGTAACATTACTGTATTGTATGCTTATCATATGCTTATCTGACAAATCGGCTGTGTACAGTTTCCCAAGGCTCCGGACGGATTGTTCTGCCAGTGTTGGAATCTTCTCACTGTTCACTCTGAAAGAGATGTGATCATTTCTGGCTCCCTTGCGTATGGAGAGACTCCGGGACTTATCAGGTTCTATCCTCATCCTGGCCCAATTAAGGAGTTCTTCAAACCTCTTCATTAGCCGGTTGGTACATGCTGCTGTTTGAAGAAGGGTGGTTACATCGTCCATGTAACTCCGCAGGGCTGGCAGTCGTTGGCCAGACTGTGCTCTCACCCCTCGGACCATCTGTTTCCCACCGATGAGAATGATTTCGAAGGCTGCTGTGAAGAGGATGGGAGAGACTGAGCAACCCATTGCGATGCCTTTCTCTAGGTGGTGCCATCCTGTCATTGCATCCTGTGTTGTGTAGCAAACAGTGAAGCTGCTGAAGTAATTGGAGATGAGATTCCTGGTGCTGGGTGGTATGTGAAAGAATTCCAGGGCAAAGGTGATTAGCTGATGGGGAACAGAACCATAGGCATTCTCCAGATCCAACCAGACTACATGGAGGTCTTGTTTTTCCCGCTTGGCTGTCTGAATCTGCTCCCAGATCATAGTTGAGTGTTCCACACAACCGGGGAACCCTGGGACGCCTGCCTTCTGGCAACTGGTGTCGATGTAGCAGTTGTTCAGGAGGTAGTTAGTTAAACGCTTGGCCACCACAGAAAATAATATTTTCCCTTCCACGTTTAGGAGTGCGATTCCTCTAAACTGGTTGATGTTACCGGAATGTTGTTCTTTTGGGATGAAGGTTGTCACTGCTCGGCTCCATTCTGAGGGGATGTTCGGGGCCTTCCACGCTACTCTCATCAGCCTCCAGAGTAGCTTCAGCACCATGAGGCAGTTCTTATAAACCTTGTATGGCACGCCATTGGGACCTGGCGCAGAGGCAGACCTTGCCCTGTCTACCACTAGCTTGACTTCAGCCCATTTGGGTGGTGTCATGTCAAATTTGACAGCTGGCTCAGTAGGACGAGGCACATGCCCTGGCGACCCAAGAGGGATGTTCTTTTCCTGGTTGGTTAGCTGGTTAGCTTGATGTGTTCCTCAAGCTCCTCCTTGGTGGCTTCCAGCCTCCCACTCTTCTTCTCTTCCAACAGGCTTCCAACAGAAGAAAGTATTTTATATAGAGCTGTCTAGTTCTATACACAGGGTACTTTATTGAGACAAACCTTAACTAACAATCATAAATATACTGAAATATAGCATAATGTAGGCCTACATTGAACCATATTACATTGTAGAATATCTGAAATATTATTTCCTAATTTATTTCCTCTGGATATTATGTCATCGCCCAACATACAGACAAGTTGGTAACAAAAAAACAACAATTCAAAATAGAATATACAATATACCCAAAATTACATAAAAATGATGTAAAAAATCTCTAATGTTCTTTATTATTTGTTATTAGCCATTAATTATATTTACTAAAAAGGAAAGTATTGTATGCCTTAATTAATATTTTGCCATGAAATTATGAAATTAAATGCTTAGAAAAAAGGGCAATTGCCCAGGAGCCATTTTGTGTCTTCATGCACCTGGTTTAACTCAGTTAGGGATTCAAAATGGCGCAGATGAAAACAAATTAATCCCCTTATTACAAGAGCTGAGCTGCTCTCTAAATACTCTCAACCCTCTGAACTGGACCCAATCCACTTTTACAAACCCATTAATGTGGAACAATAGTCAACATGCCCGCTAGCACAGGATATTAGCCGTGCAGCGCTAGCATTGTCTGAAAGATCCGTAATCACCGTTCTTGACAGTTCTTGATACTCAAACCTTTAATTAGGTCATTAGATGTAGAATATAAAGACTATTATTACTGTAATAGTTAGTATTCAGAATTTGGAAGGTCTTAAATGTGAGCTGCTGGAAATAGCTAGGTTAACTTGAAATCTGAACATGCATTGTGCATTATGAGAGGCATCTATCTTCCTGTCTGTTTGTGAATGTAGGCCTATATACAGTATATATAGATACTGTATGTTCATTGTAAATATCATGATGAATGGATGTCTAATGAGGCTACAAGGGTCATTATAGTCCTCTTGCTACAGGATAGCACTGCTCTAAAAAACTGTAATGTATTTGTATGTATGTTATCACCCCCCACTCACACATACACATATTAACAGATGACACATGATACAAGCTGACCTCCCATCTATTGTCTCAGGTGTCATTTGACCAATGTTCGATCTTCTATAGGTCAACTAAACCATGCCCTTACTGCCAGGGTTTATGGGATTTAGACTTTCTCATGAGACAAAGTGTATGCCTGTGTCCATGTCCGCAAGCGTGTGTGTTAGTGAGTGAATTTGGGCTTTTTTGCTAATGATCTAATCCATAGTAGGCATATAGTGACTAGCCCTGTCTTTACAACCGTATTGGTAAATAATAATACTGGATTATGATTAACAGCAGCCTATAGGCCTGTGTTTGTGTGCATGTGTGTGCCATGTTCAGTTTTTTGTGCGTTATTTTGTGTGTGTGTGTGTGTGTGTGTGTGTGAGAGAGAGAGAGAGAGAGTGTGAGTGTCAGCTTATTTAATTGACTGTTGTTGACTGGTTAGCCTGTTAATGAAAAGACAAGAGAGGTGTACAGACACACACACACACAGACCTATGTGACTTGCCTGTCAAGTAACAACATGAATGATTCAATATTATTTTATTTTGCTTTGTGAATAAGGATTAGAAATACAAAATACAAAAATCCTGGTAATAAAATCGACATGTCTCTAGTTTTACTAGCAGATGGTTTATGACTTTTCTAATTTCTTTAAAAACAAAAAAAAAAGCTAGCAATGCTCAGGACAAATGTTGTGGTGTTCTCCTAATTGGATGCTAATTGAACATGGTGAGAATGCTTTCAGGACAAATTAGTCTGTGACTTTCTCAATAAGCGGAAGCCGCTTAGTGAGAATATTGATCAGGCTGATGACTCTGGTCCAAACACTCTGAAAACACACAGACTAAGGAGATTACAAGCAGTGTCTATAGCCATGTGTAAAGTCTAATATCATTATGTGATTTAATAAGTCCTAAAATGTCCTGTTAGGGCAGGATATGATTTCATTGACATAAAGACGGAGTGAGTGAAATCTAGTAAGATGAGTTTAAAATTCTCCAGTACAGTTCAGTAAAGTGTAAATCATG
This sequence comes from Percopsis omiscomaycus, assembly GCA_027575585.1. NCBI lineage: Eukaryota > Metazoa > Chordata > Actinopteri > Percopsiformes > Percopsidae > Percopsis > Percopsis omiscomaycus. The sequence continues at coordinate 25,377 of JAODLI010005037.1, read as the reverse complement.
ACATGGAGCTCAAGATAGATCGGTTTAATTCATATAAGGCAAGTGGAATGGATTTGGGAAGTGGGCTGGCCAGGCTTTGAAATACGGAGCAGGAAAGACATACAGTCGATTTTGCCTGCGTAATCACAGAGTCACAGTCATCAATTATTGGGGGGGGACGGGACAAATTGTCTATGAACATTGAGAGGGACATGTCCCACTGTCCCCCTATACAAGTATACTTATGGGTCTAGTGGCTTGTTCTATAACCCTTAAGTACCAACTTAAGAACCTGCTTTATAGCCTCAAATCATAGTGAGCCAATATGATTACCTTACTAATAGAATCAGGCAGAGAAACAGAAAATGCGAGATAACTGAGCTTTCCCGAGGGGGATTGGACTCTGGAGCTATGAAACAGTCAAATCAGATTGGCCACGGCCATTGAAGTAAAACTGTGGAAACCATAAGGTTTGATGTTAAAAGAATGCATACATCATAATAATCCCAAAGAAGACAAAACGAATAAGGAGATATGATAATCACTTCAAGACAGATGAAAAGAATATCCATACAAAAATCTGTGCTCCTTGAGCATTAAAAACCAGAGGGTCTAATTTGAGGATGTCATATGCATCTGAATTGTCAAAACTACTGTTCCGATCCATATTTCTTATTGTTATAGCCGCACTCCCCCTCATGACGTCATGACAAGTATAAACTGTAAATGTTATTGTAGTGCATTTAAAGATTGAAAATGTACTTTATTTTCCTACACATTAATTAACAGTGGTTGTTAATCCGCAAGTTGTTCTTTAAATATTTAATGTGCTTTTTTTCACTTCAGTATTATTGAACTGAACCAGTCAAGTGCAATGGAGTGCAATATAGAGATTTAATAAACTACCTGTATTTTTGCCACACACACACACACTTTGGATCTGTAGACAGGACAGTTGCTGAAATATGCAATGTTTCTTTATTAAATTCTTATCTATTCCTTCAGTGCATGCACACACACACACACACACACTCACACACGGACGCACACACACACACACCCACACACACCAGATCCATTTGCTGCAAAAGAAGTAAACGAATTAGACATTGATTGGTTTAAAAGCCCTTTCTTTCTGCTGAAATTGAAACTAAATTCCAGTTCAATGGTGTTTGGGTCCACAGTCTACTTATGGGAAATAGACACTGACAGTGACTGGGGGAGGGAGAAAGAGAGAGACAGAGAGGTGTACAAAACAGCAGCTATTGACAGAAGAGATGGAGACAACGGAGAGGCAGGGAGACGTGATGCAGAAACAGTCACACAAGGTGATACATGGTGTGTTTGTTGTGAGGATTCAGGCCTGTTGCCCTCATAATGGCACTTGTGTTATTTATATGTCAGTTATCACATTACTGCTGAAAGAAAGAGAGGGACATATATTTTATATACAGTATTCATTATAGATTTATATGTGTGTGAGAGAGAGAGAGAGAGAGAGAGAGAGAGAGAGAGAAAGAGAGAGAGAGAGAGAGAGAGAGAGATCATACTGGACCATTACCCATTCAGGACACAAAACATATGGGCTCCACCGTTTTTGTGTTTGTGTGTGTGTGTGTGACCCCAGGGGGAATCTGCATGCTATATGTGTGAAATGGGCCGAGAATGAGTGCAAGATGAATGTTTCCGTGTGTGATTGTGTGCGTGTGTGTGCATGCAAGCATGTGTGTATATGTGCTTTGTGTAATTGCCTGTGTTTGCATGGGTGCATTTGGATTTGTGAGTCTGTGCATGTTTGCCAACGTGTGCTTGCATGTGTGTGTTTGTGTGCAGTGTCTCTCTCTCTCATCTGCCTTAAAGCTGTTATCTAGCTGTAATCCTCAAAAAACTTGTTTGCAACCCATACCTCTTTTCTACAGCGCCACCAATGTACAAGCAAAATGTACATAATCTCAATCATTGACCGATGAACGGCAGATAGGAATCTTGATGTAAAGACTCAAAATTGACTCAGTTTTCAGTGTTGAAATATTATGGTTTTGCAAACTCAAAAGTCTAAGAAAATAATAGGCCTACTTCCAATATGATCAGTTTAATTCCTTACATAACTTCAAGTAACAGCTTAAGACAAAAAAGAGGACAAAATCTGGAAAAGTTAGCCATGCTTCTTTGACTTGTTCTTAAAAAAAATACAGCATAGTATATAGCATTTAAATATATGCTAGTCTGTTTTCTGATCTCTGTGCCACTGCTGTGCTAACAACACAAACTTATTTAACCTGCAACTGCCTAAATAGTCACTTTAAGACGGCATATCGATTTTCCTCATGCACACACAACGCTCTTATTCATTAATTGGGTAATGTTGTTCTTTGTCACCAGGCTGGCAAGAGTTCTTGGAAACTGTGGCACACACACGCTGTCCACACAGATATTTAGGGTTTATCCGTGCACCGCACGGCTTTATTTCTCTGATCACTGTTTAACCCACACACACACGGGACTTAAACACTGCCCGGCGTTCAGTTACACAGTCATAAGAGCGAGGGCTTCCGCGTGGAGCTCTCAGTTTCCTTCTCCCCGCCTGGGAGTCCTCCCATGCTGTGTTCACTCCCTGCTTGAAAGAGATACAGGTGATTAATAATTGCCCTCACCTGTCCCCCAGCCCCGTGAATCAAACCTCCACACGTTCCCTCCCGTCTGCATCAGCGCTAAACCACGCCCACACTCCCACAGAAACAAAAGTAACTAAGCATAAAGCTTTACAAAACTAGCTAACATTATTTTACCTTAATCATAACTCCAGTTGCGCTCATGCCTCGGAGCGTTTTAGCCTTTGTTTTCAAAGCTTTTTCTACGCTCAATCCACTGCCCGTGGATTGTCGGTGTCGTGCCAAAAAAGTGATTGTTCGCCTAAAAATGATTGCCTTCCGAGGGAGAGCACGCAGCTGTTAAATCTATCGCCCAGTTTATATACGAGCTGATTTTATCTAGATCAAACAGTCATAGCATGCAAATAGACTACATATAACTTTGTATATAAATGTCTTTAACGTTTTTTGTAACCGAATAATCACAATTGTGGCCAAAGAAGTGTCTGCAGTTTATAGAAATCAGGCGCATGACATGATTATTGGCAATGGGCTACGATATTATTTTTTCCAGTGTTTATATGTGTTTGTGTTCAGTATGTGATATCCTTGTTTATATTTGGAAACTAGACTGTAATTAACATGATTTACAGATGGGTTATATATAAAATACAGAAATTATCTGTTTTGCGGACGGCTTTCAGAGGACGATCACTTGTTGTCAATACATTTGGTAAAAATCGTGCATTTCCCATTATAAGTCAATGCGAGTAATTTTGCCCATGTCTTGTAAAATTTGGAAGTTTTTGGGTCATTCATCCTAGGGTTAATATTGTCTCAGAGAAAGAATGGTAGAGAGACAGAGAGAGCGTTCCATCTATACTGTTAATGGAATGGGGAAATACATTTCTCCTGTGTGGGATGTGTGAGATTTGTGTGTGTGTATGAGAGAGAGAGAGAGAGAGAGAGAGAGAGAGAGAGAGATTTTCTTGAAGTTCAGAAAAGGGTCCACTCACCGCCAGCAGTGATATAAACCACCTGGGAACTTCAGGGAATGTGTTGTATTCTGATCTGATTTAATTTCTTATAATATAACCAAATTTAATCAAATACAGTCCTTAATTGCAGCTCCAGTCCAGTTTATCTGAAACTGGAACTGCTTTCCTAGTGAGTGCAGGTATTACTGCATAGATGTCTCTGTGTGTGTTTAGAGGCTTTCTGAGATCAATACGCAAAGATCTATAGCAATATTAGCTGGCTATACACACACACACACACACACACACACACACACACACAGAGACGGTATGTGAGTAGGATACGTACATTCCTAACCTGTGACAGTCAAGCCATGACTTGACTGTCACAGGTTGACGGTGAGGTCACAGCATTTGCAGACATACATTATGTACTATATTCTTACTCTGTATGTGTTCAATATGGAGTTTAATAGTCTGTGATACGGGGGAAATATGTCTGTATTAGCACTCTGTGTCACAAAAATGATGCTTTCTCCAATATGTAACCTTTATTGAACCAGACAGACCTTACACACCCTGGCTCAGGTTCTATTCACGCACATTCGATTGGGATTTAGTGTCTTGTCCAGGAGCTCCTCAGTGAGGCGCCTCATCTGCTATCACACTCGAGTGATGATGATCCAAGCCATGTCATGTTTAGGTCACTCTGCATTTGGACAGATCTTAAGATAGGTATTGAAATGTGCAGTAAATTGCTGTAAACTGTGGGCTTGTTATGATGACCCAGATATACTCCTGTGTGTGTGTGTGTGTGTGTGCGCGCGTTGACATGTCAGGCAGATTCATCAGCGCTTTTCTCAGTTAAACAGATTGTACCTCTCTCTGACCTCACAGCTGTGAAGCAACGTGTGAAATATGTTGTGTGTGTGTATGCGTGTGTGATAGCATTGTAACACCTCTGCTTCCCTCATTGAGACAGTTGCCGGGGTGAAAGAGGTTTTACACACACACACATACACACACCCACACACACACACACACACACACACACACGCAAAAACAGTCTACTTTAATTAAGTCAGCTATATTTAATAGGATACTAATTACCAATGTTCTGTATTATACTGTACTATTATTTTGTTTATTATAATGTAGATTTGCACCTGTCTGTCACTACACCATATAGCTACATACTGTATTTTTGACATACTGTATATTTTTTATTCCATTTTACTTTTATATATTAGGATTGTACTTTATAAACGTTATGCTCTATTGTCTTCTTCTCTTTTATAACCTAGCTACTGCACTGACTACACAATGATAAAGTCTTTGTATGTGCAAACTTACTTGGCAAATAAATGTGATTTTGAGGATCTTTCACACAATGGCAGATACAATATCTATTTTAACACACACAAACACACATCACAACATTAATTAATTAATATGGTATGTTTAGCTTAGTATGCATACTATACTATACAGTATAGTATGCATATATTCTGGGATTTTCTGGGTTTGGTGTTTGCATTCTGTGTATTTGTGTTGATATTGACACGTTTGTAAAGTGTGTGTATGTGTGTGTATACAGTATATATATACACACGTGGAAAAAACAATGATATAACATATGCATAGGCTTGTGCAAACAAGATGATGCATATCAAACACAAGATATATTAAATATAGAGATTATAATATGTTGGATAAATGCCACACAGTTATTTATATATGTAAATTATAATATTTCATACTTGTGGAAAGAGAATACTACTAACATGTCTGATAGTCCAATTTATATAAAACATTCAATATATTTTCCTACTTCAACTTCATAAACTTGGCAGAGATATGTTCAAAATTGTTACAACATGATCTATTATTATAATCTAAACATGGCAGGTTTGGGATTTTTCTTTCTTTTTAATTTAGTACAATATCCCTTCAGTTGAAATGGTGTATTATTTCAATACATAATTTCATCCACCTTGTTCCCTGGGGAGTAGTCACAAATTATAGAATTGTTCATTTAAACTCAATCAGTGAGGTTCATACTTGGTTTGAATAAGAATACAGTTTTTTAGTCAGCCTTTGTGACTGAAAGAGATACCTAATCTAAATCCTTATCAGGCTGAGAGGTCATGGGGTCGTGGCTGTCCTGAGGCACATGGGGGGGGGGCACCCCTCCTTCTCCTCCAGAGGATGTGATGCGATGGCTGCGGCCCTCAAATCTTTACAATATATACTGTATATTTATATATATGTATATATATATATATATATATATATAGAGAGAGAGAGAGAGAGAGAGAGCGAGAGATAGTATGGGTGTGACAGATATGCATGTGTATGTGACTCTCTAAACGTATGTGTGTAGGTGGACTGTGAATAGGAAATGTAATCAGGGGCACTTCACCATGGACAGATCTGTTTAGAGACTCTCTCTCACACACACACACACACACACACAAAGCAATAAAGAGGTTGAATCCATCATCGCTGTGTCGCCTCCAAATGGTTCCAATCAACATGAAGCACTGAACCAATCTAAGCAAGGCGTGTGTGTGTGTGTGTGATCCCAAATCACCTCAATGGCAGTGTGTTATTTATATTATTTTTATGCCAGTGCCCCAGTCACACACACACACACACACACACACACACACACACACACACACCTGCACGTTAATATAAACACTTTAAGCACGCCTAATGCATTCAACCTGTTCATATTTGTGTTTGTGTGTGTGCATGTAAGTGTGTGTGTATGTGTGTGTGAGAATTTTGTAAATATCTTATTGTGTGCGTATTCATGTGCACATTTTTATTGTAGCTGCAACCTATAGTCCCCCTATGCTTGTGTGTGTGTATCCATCCTTAACAATTCAGATTCTACCACTTCAACTAGCAGTATGAATGCACACACGCATTGCTTATATTCCCTGGCAGGATAGTCTAGAGGTCTGGTAGTTGGACTCCCAGCCAGCCCCAGAGTTGGCTTACCTGTAGCAAGATACCTAACCCCTATCTGCTTCATGTAATAGCAGCATGTAATTGTAAGTCGCTTTGGATAAAAGATAAAAATGACCTAATAGTAATTGTAACACCTCATAAAAGTTCAATTGATATAGTGGGTAATATGTCTGTTGTAAAACCCTGAATATTTGATTTACCTAATGAAAACATAGTTATATACACACACACACTGGGCCTACTTACTCAGCACAGAAACTCCTAGATGATGATGAATACACAAAAACACACACTGTCAGTATCTCTCTGAAGTCTGTAGCGATGGCAGTCAGCCAAAGGCAGCCGGGCGACCCATAAAACCCTGTTACTGTGCTATAAAATGGAAAGTAAGAACACTTAAGTGGCGTGTGGACAGAGCAAATGTGTTTTACGCAGTAGTTTAGAAGCTTTGGGGTGTAGACACTGTTAGACGTTGATTTAAGAGCCTGGTAAATTAAATGGCTGCAGGTGTCTAGCATTTTGTGGTATTACACTGCACCTCCGGAGATGCACAGAATCTAGCTAGCGGGCTGGTGCCATATTGAAACAGCATAACATGTAGCCTAACAAACGGCCACCTGCATACATTGCGGCTAGCCTATAACATTTGATATATTTGCATCAGGTTTATACAAAAAAGCAATTTAGATAGATTGCTGTAGATTGCTATTAGCCTGCATCTTCATTCAAGTGTGTTGTGTTGTTTAAGATTTTTGATGGTTTGGATTGTGTAGTAATTTATTTTAGATTTTAGATTTCAGCTTAGGTTATACTCTTTTGTAGCTAAAGCTAAGATTTGGTTAATTTACTCATATACTCAATTAGCATTCACTCTTATCATAACTATCTTCATTAGCGATCGTCTGTGTCAGTCTGTTAATGGATAGACTCTTCCATTTATACAGCCCCTGTGGTCATTTTGAGTCTCAGTAAACACAGGCAACTTGTTGTTCTGTCTCCCTGTGCTGTGTCCGCAGGCTCGTTCATGGTGGTGAATGCGTCAGGTAGGGCTTCGGGTCAGAAGGCTCACCTCTACATGCCCACTCTGAAGGAGAATGATACACACTGCATTGACTTTCTCTACTCGCTCTCCAGCAGAGATGGGGCGAGTCCAGGAACGCTCAACGTCTACATCAAGGTGAAGAGAGAGAATGGAAAAAAGAATGTATAAAGTGATATAGTAGAAGGGGTCACAGTAGTGATTCAGATGTAACCAAATTAAACACCCTAGCAACTGTGCAGGGACCACCTGGTGCACCTAGCATCTTTATTGCTTAGTGGTACTCTAATGACATACTGTTATGAACCACCCTGTTTTTACACCCTAGCAACCACCAAGACTGACGCAAGGAAACATATTGTTCAGTCTCAACCACTATAGGCAGCCATTCAATCTGCAGAAGATGATGTTTTATATACCCTTATCAGGAAAGTTGGCAGACAAGTCCTCAAGATGGAGCGACCAGGTCAACAAGATCGTATTGCATGAATCATTTTTACTGCATCCCACTGGATTCTCCCAAAATATCCAGAACATTTGTTATATCCAGCTAGTAAATGATAGAATGCAACCACATAATTTTGCTATGTTAGCTAGCCAACCCACATGATGATTTAACTCAACCTGACAGGCCGACACAGACTGAAATTGATGATAGCTGGCTGGTGATGAACGTGAGGTTACGTTAGTTAACTTTCTAAAGATAGCCTATATTCAGTTGTAAGTAATATGAACCAGAGGACGAGGATCTTGTTGACCTGGTCGCTCCATCTTGAGGACTCGTCTGCCAACTTCCCTAATTGCGGTGTCCTATGAAATAGGGGAACAACTTTCATTGGTCCAAACCAACAAGCGGTGACAATCCGTGGGCAAGGAGAGGAAATCGAAAGGACAGTCAGGTTCGCGAGCATGCAAGACAATTTTGAGTGCGTGCACACTCTCCCCGAAAGAGTGAGCAGCATATTTGGGCGAGAGCAGAGTATATGTGAGAGCGCAAGTCACAGTTTTGAGAGAGAAAAGGAAGTCCGTGCGACAGCAGGGTACATTTGAGTGCATACATGTATGTTTGCACAAGAAAATCCGTTTGAGAAATGAATGCTTTCGCAACAAATAATTGTCTTTACGATTTATGGCAGTGAAATAACTCCATAAATAAAAGTATTTACAGTATGTGTGTGTGTGCGTGCACACACAGGTGAACGGGGGTTCACAGGGTAACCCGGTTTGGAACGCATCTGACACAGTGACAGAAGGCTGGGTGAAAGCTGAACTGGCCATATCTACCTTCTGGCCAAACTCCTACCAGGTACACACACACACACACACACACACACACTGTACAATCTGTCTGTCTGACTTAACATGTTTCTTTTATTTCTAAGCAGCCAAATGGACATTGGTTTCTGCATAGCAGAGAGCAGCTGTGACTGTGAGAGATAAAAAGAGAATAGATTTATATATAATGAGATGAGATGAAGGTCAATTTCACATTGGATATTTGTACTTTGTGTATATTTGTCCATCTCTTTGTTAAATTGTTTGCCTACATTTGCGGACGTGCGTATCCAACCGTATCCAAGTAATTAAATATAAATGTTTCACGCTTTAACTTTGACATGACGATAATGAATGTTAGTGATGCTTTTCGATAGGTGAGAGAGACGATGTCAAAATATAATTTTTCATTTAATGAAACATCCATGAAAGAAGGCAATAATTATGTTTGACTCCCTTTCTGATGTTGGAAAAATGGAACATTATTCCAAACAGTTCCTCAGTGGGGCATATCAGTGACTTGTACAGCTGCATCCATAAATATCACTGTAAAGGGCAAATTGTTACACAGGCCACAAACTCTGGGTTTTCTGGAAAGGTGAAATACCTGTCATGACTATGCGGGGCCATGTAGGCCATAATTCAAACTCACCTCTCATACACACCATTGAAAACCTTTTGCCTCTCACAAACACTATTGAGATATACTCACATTCTCTAGTGAACACCTCTCACACATATTAGTGAAAATGTAACCTTACACAAAATGTAACTCCTCACATATACTACTGAAAATGTAACCTCTCACACACACAATTGAAAAGGAAGCTTCACACATATACAACTGATAGTGCAACCTCTCACACACACAACTAAATATGATACCTCTCACACACACTACTGAAAATGAAACCTCTTGCATATACAGTACATTTGAAACCTGTCACACACATACCAGTGAAAATTAAAAATGTAAAGTATTTTTTTCAAACAGAAGGTATATTATATTATAATATGATATAATATAATATAACAATTATGTATTGTTAACAGCAACAACAATGATGGCAATGATAATAATCTGTAATAATAATCTGTAATAATAATAATGATTTTATTGATAGACACTACATTTCAAAAACCAATACTTGATTGAACATGGTTGTATAAATAATGAATTTCAGCCATCTATCCATACATAATAATTTACATTTCATTATAATGCTAATCACTAATCAAGATTAGTGATAAAATCATCAGTAATTCAATTGGTATCACTGCTTGCATGTAATGTAGATGTAAAGCAAATTAATTTGCAGACATATAGTATGAAGTATATCAATACAACTGCCTTAGGTTGCTTAGTAAATGGTCCTATAATTAGTTGTGTGGAAGAACTTTCATTCTTATGTGTGTGTGAAAGGTTTTGTTTTCACGTGTATGTGAGAGGTTTCATTTTCAGTTGTGAGAGTGTGAGGTTACATTTTCACTAGTATGTGTGAGAGGTGTTCACTAGAGAATGTCAGTCTATCACAGCAGTGTTTGTGAGAGGCAAAATGTATTCAATGGTGTGTATGAGAGGTGAGTTTGAATTATGGCCTACATGGCGCCCCATAGATGACCTGCCGTCACAGTCTGCACTTCTTCCTCTCATGTTTCACTGTGCTCTGCAGCATGGGTATTCCACGATGAATCTGCGTTAACGCCCACAATGGGCGGCCGCCGACGTCCACCGTAGAATCCACCGGCAGTACAATCCATTTGCTGTTGGTTTACACTTTAGAGTATACTCACACTCAAGGACATACAGAGTGTCTTATTGTGTCCTTTGATGAAACAAGGAGATGAGAGAAGAAGATAGGAGAAGAGGAGAGGACTTTGACTTTTACCAATATATTTACACATCTACATACACACACCGCACAAATTTACCTTACATTTTCCACATGCTTTTTTATATCTATCTATCTCAAAAAATAAACCTTTCTGACACCAAAACACCTCAAAATCATCCAAATTATTTGTCATTTTTGAAAAAGCAAATTCAACTCTAATTCGTGGTGCCACCAGGCCCTTAGCAATGGCTTCAGCCTCAGATGAACCCACTCCTTGGATTTTGTTCCTTCTTGACAACCAAATACAATTTTTTACCTGGCGTATACAATTTTTTCACTGGTTATTCTGTTTCTGTTGTGCTTTGTATTTGGGACCAAATATAAAAGTGGGATCATCCCAGACTTTGCACATTTTGCTGAACCACCCTCGCATTAACAAAAATACCCCATTTAATCGGGGGCACCTGAGCCACAGATTCTCCCGGGTTTCATTCTGCAAGCAGAAAGGACTAGTACTTACTGTGGAGTCAATGTGTGCCACGTGTCTGTTCGTAGCCACGGCCCCGTGGACGATTCTCCACTGGAGATCCACAGTGCGTTTCTCTATGGGAGCCATGAACAGGGACTTCCAGCTACCTCGTGGGGAACAACCTGGTGCATACACCCCCGACCGCCTCGACTCCTGCAGTCCCGCCAGTAAAACGATGACCAACTTTCACCCTGACAGGAAACATAGTCTTTCCATTCATCCCACTGAAGTCGCCAAGTTAAGGTGCTTTAAAAGTGAGGAGTGACCCCTCTGGCTCTTGCCAATCACCGATGGCTGATGAAACCTCAACGGCTGGGATTTTCTTCTGGTTCTCTCCTGACATCTGCTGTTCAATGTAAATTTCTCTACCCAGTGCCTCCCTCAAAGACTAGGGAGGGAAGATACAATTTCCTTCATCCGCCTCTCTAGCAGTGCTAGAGTAAGACTTTAACGAATAAGGACTCCCTGTAAACTCGCAGACTTCAGCAGGTGAATGTTTATGAATGGATTGTAAAACAAAGGTTCCTCCCAAAAGTTTCCATCTGGATGTGATCCATCTCATTTGAAAGTAAAAGCTGTGTTCCATGCTCTTAGAAGTGATGCTCCTAATATGTCTATTCCATTACATTTTAACAGGAACAGGTGCTTCATAGTTTAGATTTTTTACTTTATTCAAAATGCCCAAAGCGGTTTCTGTCCACGAGAGTCCAGGTCTAAACAACATTCGTTGTGCATGCTGAGCAGGTCAATCAGACCCTGTCCTCCCTTTGCCAGTGGCAGATAAATGAGACAAGATCTAATCCAATGGTGTCCACTCCAGAAGAAATTTCCTCTGAATCTCATTAACCAATGCATCTGGTGGCTCCAAAGCATAGAGGAAATCAGAAAAACTCTTCCCCTGTAAGACAGCTGGGGCAGCGAGACAACCTGGCACACACCTTATCCACAATTCCTTCCGAGTTTTTCTTTTGACATTTTTCACTTCCAAGATGAACACCCAATCATTTAAATCCCTCTGTGTTCCACTGCAAACTTGCAGGAAGCTTAGGTGGTCCAGCACCATGCCATTGACCCAGAACATAACCTTCACATTTTGCCTGTGGGACTGTGGGTGTGGTTTAGCCCTGTCTGTGTGTGGGAATGTTTGGAGGTGGGGTTCACGGGACTGTGGGACAGGTGTGGACAATCATTATTCGCCTATCTCCCTTTTAAGCGAGGAGTGAGCACAGATCGAGAGAGACGCCAGAAGCCAGAGGACTGGCGGAAAGACACGCAGGGATCAACCAACAATCCTGCTAGGATAACAATTAACGCAGGCAGTGTTTATGTGATATATGCAAACTGACTGGTGGAATTACCTTACCTGTGAAAATAAAACCGTGCGAAGCACGTGAACAACCAGCAACCATGTGGACAGCATTGTGTCTGCTACATCGCCCAATTTACCTTTGCAGATGATGCACTTTCAAAAAAGGGACAGAATCTCAACATCCTTTTGATGTGTAATAAAAACTGTGACATCATCTGCATAGGCACTCAAAGCAACGCTGCACTGATTATTTTCAGTCCTACCAAACCCTGTCTTAATTTATTCAAAAACTGTTTAATAGAAAGAAGAAAGCATACTTTATTAATCCCTCATGAGGGAAATTCTTTTTTTTACTCTTATTGTTAATGTTGTACACACACACACACACACACACACATGCGAGGAGAGATGTTAGAGTGAGTCCTTCAAGATCTCCCAAAAACACTTGTAAAACTCAGAGGAAAGTCCATCAATGCCAGGTGAGCGTCCAAAGCTAAGCTGCTGGACAGCTGTAGTAATCTCCTCCAGCGTAATGTCAGAGTCCAACTGTGATGCCTGCAAAAAACTTAAAGTTGGAAGATCTCCATGTATCTCCTCAACTGCAGACTGACTACAATCTACAGCACTGAAGAGATCCTTATAGAAGTCCATTGCCATCCTTCATATTTCTGAGGGGTCAGTTGTAGCGCTCCTATCAGGACGCTTTAGATGAAGCATTAGGATTTGTTACCGTGTTTTCCTTTCCAAATTAAAGAAAAAATATGTAGGAGCATCCATATCATTAAGGTTAGAGATTCGGGCCCTAATTAACACTCCCTTCGCCCTTTGTTGGAGAAAAGAGGCAAGATTATGTCTATTGCTTTGAAGGTTTTTGTCAGGGTTTGTGTAGCTTGTGACACAGGCACAGACACAGGAAGGCAGGCAGTGAGTTAAAGAGTTCAATGGTGAAACTAAACAGGGAAAGACATAACCAGGATAACAAAGATAACAAAGGGGAGCTAGGCAAGGGCAAAAACTACAAAACAAAGAAGCTTACAACTCAGGTAACTCCAAAGTCCAGGAAACACAGATATATATTCTACCAAGGCAAAGACACTCGAGCATGGGTAAATACATTGACAAAGAACCAGGAGAGAACACGGACTAAATACAATAAGGAAGATTGGGAAACAGGAAAAAGGTGAGGGCGGTGATTGGGAAACGAGGGGCCGGTAAGAAACACAGGGGAACAAGGTAGACACACTAGGGAAACATGGAATAGACAATGGGGAATACAAGAGATAAGACAAAAACAAACAAGGAACAGTCGGGGTCATGACAGTTTTTTACTTTTTCTTTATCTGTCTGATTTATAACCTCCTCCTCCTCCAATTTAAGATTCTAAGCTGTTTATTGTATATTTTTGAGTAGCACTTGTATGGGCAGGATATTGTTGACAAAAAAGTTTTATTTGGCTTTTCCCGACCTCCCACCACGTAACTAGACTTTCAAAGCCCTGTTTTTTAAGCCTCCATTTCTCCCAAAACACAGCAAATAATTCACAAAGTTTTGTCCTGTGCCAAACTAACGTTAAAATGCCAGTAAGGACTGGGTGTTACAGCTACAGATAGTGTCAGATCTATAGTAATTAAATGATATGAGAAATCCACTGGTGTGGCACTCCTCATCCAGTCCCTATGAATTTGAGCACTTATTCTCCCTTCTGAAACTCTAGTCCAGGAATACTGCCTGTCGTCTGGATGAAGTTACTTCCAAACATCCAACAGGCCATGTTCCCTCACCAGATCAACCAGCAAAGAGGCTGACTGGAGATGAGATTCCTCCCCGTTCCTGTCTTTAGTAAAGTCAATAGTGCAATTCCAATCTCCACCGACAATGATGATGAAATTTGCATAAACCTGTTATAGATGACCATTTAATTTTTGAAAAAAATATGCATGTTCCCTACCTGTACAATGAGTGTAAATGTTTATGAAAACAAAAGTACTTAGTACTATGTGTTTCCTGGAGGTAAAACACATCAATATTCTTAATCTCACTAAACTCTGCTAAAATAGCTTGTTTATTTCTATCTGTACCACCATTTACATTCAAAGACGCTATTTTTAAGATATCAATGAAGAAGCACATGAGGAAAAAAGACGCAAATTTGTTTCTTTCCTCTTCTTTCTTTCCTGAGTTTAGTAAGGATCTTTTTCAGACGATATCACAATACTCTAAGCTCTGAGTACATCAGAACAGGTTCTAATGCTTCTAACAACCTTAGCATCAGCATCACTAGGGCCAGCAGCGCTACCAGCACCGCCAGCATCAACAACGTTACCCACGCCGGCAGCACCGCTAGACCCGGCAGTAGCCACAGTCAAAAAAAGCCCCATCCCCCCCAACCACACCATTGGTAAACTTACAGGATCGCCGAACCCAGCGGGACCTGCGGCAGCGGGTCCTGCGGCAGCGGCAGCAGCAAAACCCTTGGCAACCTTCCCCCTGTGCAGGCAAAAAGCTTATTTATGCCCCACGTCTCAACACTCAAATCGTTCAGAAACATATAAACTTTGGAGGGACTGCAAATACTGCAGCTTGGCGTCTTTACAACCAAAATTAATAGGTCGGAACCCGCTCGCAAACTTTTCAGAACCGTAGTAACTCTTTCTCTACCGAATCATTGGGAATGAAAGGATGAATTCCCGATACAATTACCCAGGTGGTAGGTACGGCCAGAGGAGTGACACTTATTAAGATATAATTTATTACGATACCTCTCTGAATCAACGATTGAACAAAGCGTTCTTCCGAAACACCACAACAGCTTTGTTCATACGAACTTCATATGATATGTTTCCATGACCCACTTGTTCTCCGACACTTCCTCCACAATAAAACGAGGATCGACTACAATCCTTGCTCCGTGTCCGATTGACATTACAGTTTTTCTCGATTAGTTACACACATTTTCTGAAAGCATGCCTCATAATCTCAGAACTCTACACACAAATCACAGTGTACATCCCAACCAACACAAAGTTGCACATACAGTGGTCTACATACAAAACAACAGAATAATTTACTGTATACAGTTACAGTAAAAGAAAAAAAACTATGCTGCATCCTCTCTTCTGTTTCGGTCTGGCCACAGCACCTCATCCACATCACAAGCAATGTTTTCCCAGCGGGGAACATATCGCCTAGTATGGCGAATCCAGCCATGAAAAGCATCAACAGCTATATCTCCACATGTGTCTTCCATAGCTTGGAGAAGGGATATACGCGTTTGTGGATTTCGGTCATACACTTTCGATCTCCAGGCAAAAAAAAAGAAAAAAATTCCTCAATAGGATTGAGGAATGGAGAATATGGAGGGAGATAAACAACTAAAAAGCATGGGTGGGTAGTGAACCAGTTACGAACCAGAGCAAACTTGTCCCAAATGACAGTGTACCTGAGCTGCTCTGGGCCGTCTATCTGATCTGGTGGAAGGAGTGTGTTGGGTTGGGTGTACAGGAATGTGATCAGATGGGCAGTGTTGTAGGGGACAAGGGTAGCATGGTGATGGATGACGCCGTGGTGGGTAATCGCTGTACACATTGTGATCTTCCATCCGTGCTGGCCAGGGACTTGGTGACATTCCTTCCCCTCGTTTGTCATTTTGTGAGGTTGAATCCAACCTCATCAATGAAGATGAACTGGTGCTCCACTGCAATCACCTCCAGCTCAAGGACTCTCTGAAACACACATGACAATATCAGAAATAGACATGGAGTGGTCACTAATGCGAAACACAATCATTATGATTCAAATACTGAAATATGTATAATTTATACAGTGTTGAGAGTATGCATCAATTGTGGGATTGTATAGGACTCACTTGCACATAGTTATATCGCAATTCTTTGACTCTTTCTGAATTGCGTTCAAATGGCACCCTGTAGACCTGCTTCATCGTCAGATTATTTCTTCACAAGACACGGTCCAGTATTGATAAGCTTACCCTATCAATATTTTGAAATATCTCATTGTTTTCTATTATTTTACTTCGCATTTGCCGTAATGTTATGGCATTATTTTCTAGGACCATGTTCATGATTTCAGTTTCCAGGAGACAGAAGACGTTCCCGACCACCTTGTGTTGGTAATCTTTCAGTTCTGCCAAACAAATACTACTGTAAAATACTGTAAATACTGTGTAGAAATACAAAGTAGGAATACATTTCCCAAATACATACTTTATTTTTACAGTCCTACAGAACAGTCCACAGGCAATACTGTACTACTGTACTCATTGAGTACTGTATTGATATGCAGTACTGCAATTTTCTAGTGAGAGTAGATTTCTTACCTATCCTCATTTCGGAAAGTCTGGATGATGGATGCTACAGTGTACCTGCTCAAGTTTGGCTGTACTCTTTGCCCAGCCTCCCTCATTGTTAGACCATGGTCGACCACATGGTCAACCAAAGTGGCTCAGATCTAATCAGAGATTACGGTACTGGCTCTGCCTCTGTTTCCAATGTTGATATCCATTGCTCCAAAACAGAAGGGCTCACTTGTTGCCCTTTTATGCTAAAGCTCTGATTGCTAATTGTAAAACTGTGTGACATGTTTTTGCCCATGTGATGAGTCAGTGTGCATATTTGAATGGCAGTGTGTGCCAAATGAAGAGAATTGTGTGTAGTGTTTTGAAAAAAGAGGAGAGAACAGGAGAGGAGAGGAGAAGAGAATATAGCACAGGAGAGGAGAGAAGAGAAGAGAAGAGGAGAGGAGAGGAGAGGAGAGGAGAGGAGAGGAGAGGAGAGAAGAGGACAGGCGCTTTAGGAGAGTTGAGTCGACTCAAAAGTGTTTAACATTCAGCCTGAGTTCTTGACGGCTGAGGGATCTGACAGGACAATGCTCAGTGTATGTGGGTGTGCACATGTGTGTGCGTGTGTGTGTGTGTGTCAGAAGAGCGTGACCTGTAACCAGGGCCTCTTGACAGCTCCCCTGACCGCATGTCACCTCTCACACTCTAAACACACTATGGATACACTCTCTGGATACACACTCTGGACACACAATCTGGATACACACCCCGGATACAAACTCTCCGCATACACACTCTGGACACACTCTCTTGATACACACTCTGGACACACTCTCTTGATACACACTCTGAACACACTCTGGAAAAACACTCTGGATACACGTCCTGACATAAGGATGTAGGGAATGGGGGGATGAATGAAAAAATTAGAGGACATATGGGAGGAACAGTGTTTCTGACACAATATTCCCACGGGGTCTCCCATTCAGCTGTGCAGGGGCATCAGCATGTCAGGCTTTCTGCAGGGGAAGGGTTGAGTTTAAAGAGAGTAGCATAAAAACGACTTCTGGCTACAAAACTTTATTGCTCCTACAACCCATGTCTTTTTCTTTCTTTATAGTTTTTATTTTGTGCTGTGCTCACTTAGGACCCTACTTTAACATTTGAAGTGCACAGTGCATGGTGCAAGTGCATTTAGGGCGTGTCCAAATCCACTTTTGCTAGTTTAATGGCGGAAAAGAAGGTTGCAGTGCCAGGCGCATGGTTCAAAAAGGTTGTACGTAGGCTCTGAATTATTCATGGGTGCGTTTTGGGCGTAACATGCAATAAACCAATCAGTGTCATCTCCCATTCCCTTAAAAAGCCAGGTGCGCTTGCATCTTGGCGTATTGCTATTATAATGGTGCCTTTGCCAAGTAGTAGGAAAGAATGCTTCTCTGCAGAGGAAACTGATCTGCTTGTGCGCAAAGGTTTTTGTTGGTCGATCGCTTTCCGCTGCCTCAAAATAGCAATGATCCAACAATTTGCCTGATCACACCTCATTATAAGACCAACAAGGCCACGGGCGCAAGTGCATTTGCAATTTAAACAACGTGGGCGCTGGGCGGGAATATGACAACTGCGGCAGTCTGAAAGTCACTTGATAGCGCTTTGCGCTGGGTGTAAAATGGGGCCCCTTATCTGCCTAACTATTTTGTGTATGCCACTTTGATTTTACGTTTTGGTATATTTGTTCAGTTTATTTTAATGTTTTGATTGAAGTGCTGATAAAACTCCTCCTCCCTCTCCCTCTCTCTCTCTCTCTCAGGTAATATTTGAGGCAGTATCAGTCCAAGGTCACCCAGGGATCATCGCTATTGACGACATACGAGTCCTGGCTCACCCCTGCCGTAAGTCACCCTGTGTGCGTGTCTCACAGTGTGCACATTTTTTCACGCCTGTAAACGTGAAGTGTCTCTGTGTGTTTTTGTGTGCTTGTTTGTGTGATTTTGTGAATTGTGTGTGTGAGAACGAGAGTGTGTGTGTCTCATAAGGCCTGACCCTGGATGACTGTAACCTTATGAGCCTCATGTGTGGCCTTCTGCCCCACACACACAAACACACACACACACACACACAGAGGACAGATTGCAGATCATCAATCAAACAGAAGCACTTTGAAAACTGCCACACAGTCACTGGCCTAGATAGTCCGGATCAGTGGTTGTCAAAATGGAGGAAGCGATACGCATTTGAGGGTTTGAGAGATATTTTGTTCTGCCATTATTTAATACTATTAAAGGGACGCTCCTCGACTGTGTTACGGTGACCCCTGAATCCCACATGTCGTGTCCCAGCTCACTGCTGTGTTGTGATGTTTTGAAACATACCTGCATATACCTGTAGGGGGAGAGATAGAGAGGAGTGGGTGAGGGGGTAGGAGAAGGAGGATTCAGATGCAGAAGGGACATATGCTGTCAGAGTTTCAAACCAAAACCAACTTTTGCGTACCGGTGGTTTCAACCACCCGACACATTGTGGACACAAGTTGAGGATTATCCCTTTAAAAGAAGTGGTTCATAGTATAATATATGCTACATGTTATATTCTTGCTTATCAATATGTTCTAAAATCAGGACTATAACCAGCTGCCGGGTGTCAAGTAAATAACCATAATGTTTATGTTCTAATCACTCTGTGTTTAATTTCTCTCTTTCTCTCTTGTTCACTGTCCTTTTATCATTTAATGTATTTCTCTCTTGCGCTCTCCCTTTTATTCTAACTGTCAATGAGCAGTCAAAATCGTTTTTCTTTTGAAACAGGAACAGAAGACTTGGCTTGGTTTGTCTTTAATCAGATTAGACAATCTCAATTAGATTAGGCAAAGTGGGCAAATAAAAGATTGAGAGAGAGGGGATGTTTTAAATGGAAGAAACAGAGGAAAGGAGAATGGAAATAAATTGAGAAAAAGTAGGACAAAACACAAAGAAAGTAAAACTTGAATTTCCATATTCTCAGTAACATCAGGATAGATTATTGCATTGTACTATTCGGTCTGTTACACTTGATAACATTTAACAGATGGTGATTGGGTTCAGCGCTGTGAAAATGTCAGATCTACTGGATATAGTAGTAAGTGTAGAACTACTGTATAAAATACCTAGAAGCAACAACCCTGTTGGTTTCATTGACATATGTTGAAGAACATTAGGTAGTATATCTCCACGACGTGTCAAAATTTCATGTTGAATCTACTGTATGCAGTTCTATGATTTGGGTGGCTTTTATTTCAAAATGGGTCTCCAAGATGATGCCACGCGCTGCCTTTAGCCAGCAGCGCGGTTATAGACTAGCATATTTTGAAAGAAAGGCAACAAAGGACGGTGTGCATGCTCTGACATAGTGTTAGAAATTATATCTTATACATAGTAGGAAAAAATACGCTGACAATGCCCATCGGCGAAGTTTAATTGCTTTAGTACTTTTGGAAACGCAAAATGTCTCCGCCCACAGAGGTCTTCAAGGCAGAATAGAACATTGATCCCCTGGTGCACGCACGCTATTAACTACTTCTTTTTATAATAGCATAACATATAGCATTACATACTGTATATTAATATCTAAGCAACAATAAAACAACAAACACAATTTAAATATATTTATAAAATGTATACACATTTTAAGATGGAACATTTTGAAAACCACAGATTTAGAAAGCTTTCCTACCTCTTGGGATAGTTTATCTCCAGATTGTTGCTCTAGCTGTCACTGATGTCATTTCCTGTCTGTGTTGCAGGCAAAGCTCCTCACTTTCTGCGTCTGCAGAACGTCGAGGTCAACGTGGGTCAGAATGCCACATTCCAGTGCACTGCCGGAGGAAAATGGTCCCAACACGACAAGCTCTGGTTACAGGTATGGAACGATAAAATGTCAAATGAACGGTGTGCCAGTATAATGTATATCTGCAGGCATGCAATGTAGTTGTTCTCATATACTGTGTTTAAAGGGTGGTGATTACAGAGAGACAGCTACATCAGAGCCAGCCAAAGTAACGCATTTTAAAATGAAATTGACTCTAACCAAACCCCGGATTGATCCGTGATGAGTTTTGGGATCTGTCTCGCCACTAGTGTAGTAGCACTCATCACTCTGAGGGGGGGATACATTTTGTCCCCACCGGAGTTAAAAATACTTCAGCAGAGGAAGGGATACATTGACCAGAAAGGGGGAAATCCCACCCATCCTCCCCGGCAAATCGCAACCTGATAATAGCAATAATCCACATCTTAATCAGAAAATGTTCCATCCAGCACAACCACAGTTTCCTCTGGGGACCTGGAGACCTGCCCACTGGAATTTCTTTTTTGAACAGATAAGACGTACCAGTACCCATAACAAAAGGCCACTGTAAAATGAAAGAGGTTATCCTATATTAAAATTGTTTATCGTAGCATAACGTGTGGTCCCAATGTTTTCATTAGATATTTATGTCATCTGGTAGTAAAACTCTCCAGCTTTAGGTCGATTACAGCTTCTTGTTCCTGTTGCACCCCAGTGACTCTGTCTTGTACAGCACAGGTGTGTGTGTGTGTGTGTGTATTTGAGTGATGACATTTGCATTGGAGAGCAGTGGCTCTCTTGCCTGGAGAGGTGTCAGTGAGCTGTGTGACGCTGCAAATGAGTTTGGGGAGATTGCGTCTTGCAGAGAGAGGACATAAGTGTGTCCACACACACACACACACACACACACACACACACACACACACACACACACACACGTTGCAATTCCCAGTCAGGCGAGGTGTATAGACAGACAGACAGACAGACAGATTGATGGTTAGATAGATACTGCATCCAGTTGTTCGGTAAATATCATTTTCACCATGAGGTTTTGGTTGGTTTGAGTCTGGTGATTATTCCCCAGAAAACCATTTGAAGACTGTTTTCTGCATTACTGCATGCATGAGAAACCTGGCAGCTTGAAGCTAACACGTTAGGATTAAATTGGTCACCATCATTTGTGTAATTATTCAAATGGAATAGCAATAGTCTAACATACATTAAGAATCATGTTAATTTTTGTAGGTTATTTGACAAACCATTCCCCTATCACATGAGTGAACCTATCACTCATGTGATAGGTTCTTCTCTAGCTTATAACTAATGTTTAAATCAGCTCCACATACATAATCCACAGTATTCATAAATTACTCATAACACCTGTCTATCCCAATTTGAGATGTTATTTCATAAATTTGATGTCAAATAATTACTAATTCATGTACTGTTTGCTGGACACTGTTCCATGCAGTGATTTATAGTACAGAGATAGTTTTATGTAAGAAACAGTTGTCTCTCTCTCTCTCTCTGTCTCTGCAGCAGTGGAACGGTAAAGATACGGCACTCATGGTGACCAGAGTCGTCAACCACCGCCGTTTCTCGGCAACCGTTAGTGTCGGAGACACGTCACAGCGAAGTACCAGCCGCTACCGATGTGTGATCCGTTCTGACGGGGGCTCGGGGGTTTCCAACTATGCTGACCTCATCGTTAAAGGTAAGATATGCTGTTTATTTACATGTGTAAATCATGAACCTTCATTAGTATGAGGTTCTTCTAATTCTGTAGAATGAGGTTCCTACTGTCCCTTTAAGAGGCCCAAAATAAAGTGCGCTCTCTCTTTAAGAGGCTGTAAAAAGTGTCAACTAGGAAGTTCCAGAGTTTGGATGTTTGGTGTGAAATATGGAGGCTATGAAACTGTTGGAATTGGAACTGTTGAAGCTGTTTGGAATACTGTCATAATGATGTATAAATGTGTCTTAGACGCGGGCGTGTGTGCATGTGTGTCTGTATACAGTACTTGTAAGAAAGAGGACAGAGTTTTAAGGATTGTGACCTGTAGCGGCGTAACATTAGCTTGACGATAATGCTTATCACAAAATACTGCAAGGGATTCTGGGTAGGATCTGGGAGTCATAAAGAACCCTTGTCCCCCTCTCTCCTCTCTGTTCATTCTTCTTTCCTTGTTATCTTTCCATCTGTTTCTTTCTTTCTTTCTTTCTTTCTTTCTTTCTTTCTTTCTTTCTTTCTTTCTTTCTTTCTCTGTTAATGTTTCTCTAGCCCTGCTGCACATATTGGCAGGCCTGTGTGTATGCGTGTGTTTAGTTGAAAGGGAGAAAGCTTTAACTGCCGCAGGGTCTGTATCAGGCAAGTTGCCACTTTATCTCTCTCTTTCTCTACAGTTGTAACCTTGAGCGATCAGTCTTGTTGGCCAGGCCTGTCCAGCCTGGGGACTAGAGTACAGCTGTCTGCCCAGTCTAGGCCACCTGGCCTGGGCTTTAGAGTCCACCTGAGTGGGGCTGAGCTCCAGAGCTGCTTGGGAGGTGTTGCTTTGTGTCACTGTAGCCTAGAGGAGGAAAATCTGTTTAATTAGCAGAAGGGATTTTCTCCTCCACTCCTGGCCTCCGCTCACCCCCTCTCTTATCTATCTTCCCCTTCCCCTTCCCCAGCGCTGACATTAAGATTCTCATCAAATCATCTGTTTTTTGTGTAAACCAAGAAAGTGTGAACAAATCTACCCTCCCATTGTACAGCCCTGCTCACACACGCACACCTCTGTAAACACCTTGCCTACAGCGCACTGGAATAATGTCCACTTCCAGCTGGGAATGAGATTGATGCTCAGCAGAGTTTAGAAAGGACTGTCTATCTATCTATCTATCTATCTATCTATGTGATAATAATAGACTAACAAATGTATCATGTCTGATCAGTGTTTGACATGGGTTTGAGCACGTCTTTGTTTGTCAGGAACGTGTGGAATTAGTCAGAATTAGAATGAAAATAGAAGTTTTAAAAGTGAAACAAGAGAATGGTCTCTTAGTGTGAGAATTTGGCGTGAGTATTACTGTAATAGCCTTTTCAGACTGGTTGGCTCACCCCAAACAACATATAACACACAATGAAGTATATAGACATATACATACAGTATGTTGCTCAGAAAAAAACAAGTCTTTTTACTTTAAGTGCTCATATGGGTGCATTTGCCAGTTATCTAACCTGCAGTATATCTACTTTTTTTGTAAAAGAGAAAATACAGAGAAATATCTGCTTAAGCAGAGCCTTTTATGACATCCATTTTAAAGGTAGCTACCATGAAATTGATACAAGTACGTAGCTTGGAACCAGTAGCTGAGAGGAACGGAGACGTAGGCATTAGTAGTAAAACAAATGCTTTACTGAATCGGATTCGGAGTATAGGCAGGGCTCAAAATGAGAGCTGACTTGCACTCCATTTGAAAAGCCTCTCCTGCATCTTGAAGATCAGCGTCCGCCGTGGGGTGACAGTGGACATGATGATGTCACACAGGTGGCCTTTGCTCTCTGGGTGACGCACTAGATTGCATCCTTCCCTGAAGCTTTGAACACAGGTTCACGTTGTCTCACCAGGCAAAGAGGCCAGATCAATCCCGGACGATCCCCCAATTATTTCCAGCACCAGGTCTAGGGGAAATCTGGACCAGCAAGGGTTACACAGGCAAGGAAGCAATGTGTAGCCAAAATAAAATAAACAGTGTCTGTGAACCGATAGAGAGAGGACCAAAGTTAGTGTTTTGCCAACACTTCCCACGTTATCTCTTAGCTCTCTGATTAAAGTGCATATTAAATTAATACCAAAATGTTACAAAAATTAAATAAGAGTGTAACCCAAAATGACAATTAATAATATAAAACATTCTATCTAAAGAAAATAAGTGAATTCAAAATGAACACATATTCCATATAAACTAGCTCAAAATATTAAAATGTACCAAAATAACATAACTGAAAACACACATTAACTTTAATCTAATTTCTATAGCTTGCCACAGTTCTACTTGTAATACTCGTTTCAATCATTAACTCTAGCAATATGGCGCGACCACAGCCAGCTACTACGCTACCTGCTGTTATATATGTACGTGTGTGTGTGTGTGTGTGTCTAGGAATGTGTGCTTCCTTTCATGTATTACTGTGTGTGGGTGTGTGTGGGTGTGTGTGTGTGTGTGTGTGTGTGACAGCGGGCTCTGCTAACAATTCATGTTACCCCTAATTATTATAAGACAACCTAATAGTGTTACACGTCATGGGTTCAATCAAACCTCTATATTTCTCTTCTATTCTGCTCTTCTCTACTCTCATCTATGCTCATATATATATATATATATATATATAGATATATATATAGAGAGAGAGAGAGAGAGCGAGAGAGAGAGAGAGAGATCACGTCTGCAGACACAGACATAAATAATCCTGGAGATAGAAATTGAAGTTCACGTTCAAAGTTTATATATCAAACACACATTACAAAGTAGCAGCAACGAAGTGCTAAGGAAATGCTTGTTTGAAGTGCACACTAGACTCTGCAAACACAAGACAATGCAACAAGCTATACACACGCAAGATGAAAGAAAGGACAGTTTCAAAAGTATTGCCTTCAACTGGGGAAATGATGTGACTGCATTTGAATATCATCTCTCACTCACTCACTCACTCACTCACTCACTCACTCACTCACTCACTCACTCACTCACTCACTCACTCACTCACT
>JAODLI010005026.1:0-28831 GCA_027575585.1 Percopsis omiscomaycus | reverse complement strand
CCAAAAGCCTACAAACAAAAGGTCTGCATGCTACAAGAGCTAACAGCAAGGTACGCACTAACACCACCAATAAACAAGCACACGCTGCTCATGCAGCCCACTACTCCGAGTGTTGGCCTAACCCACGTGGTTAGCCTGGTCTGCCGTCCGGTTCTTGGTCATCAGCTGGCGGGGAACACGGGCTGTCTTCAGTGTGGCTCATAACACTTATAAAATTACATTCTCTATTTCAGAGCTGAAATCGCCGTCTAGAGGCCTTGGTTCAAGTGTAGCATATTTTTCACATTTATGTAGATATTTTACAACATATTTCCCTTTCTCTGAGCAGTGACAGTTCATTGTCAAGGTCTTCCCACTCTAGCGAACAACTTTTATGCCAAGAGGACCTTTTTAAAATAATGAATATAGAATTTTTTATTTTCTAAAAGCTTTCCAAACCAGAACAAAGATGATTCTACAGCACTATCCTGTAGTTAATTCAGAATCTCTCCAGGCACACATGGTAAGATTATCTGACAACAATTTCTACGCCTGGAGCCTTATGTCTTGGCCACAGTAAACTGCATGGACTGGATATCATCTGTCGCAGACTATCGCAGTCAGCGTTTGCTGTCAGATTCTGGAACGGGCCAGAGACAGTCTCAATACTGGCCGGACATCACAGATCCAACCAATGCCCGCCCTGTGTATCGTTCCAATGTCATTGTCTTCTTCAGTGAGACAAATTTCCTTCTCCTTAAACTGCTTGCACTTAACAACCAGCAGCCACTGGTTTTCATTTTTCTCTCCATCTTTTCCCCTTCTTTCTCTCCCTCTGAACCCCCACGTTTGTCCCACCATCCTTTTCCCTCGTTTGCATGTGCACGTAGGAGCCCGTTACTGGAATGCGAAAGCCGCAAACAGTGCATTCAGATATATAGTCGAGATTTAATGATTTTCTCTGTTGTTTTATGGGTTTGAGGGGATTTTGGAGTGATGGGTTTCATATGGGACTTGAGAGCCACCACAGAAAACTAAAAAACCTCAGCCTTCCATGGCACAATGGCCCAAATTGTCATGGTCTTGTCACCAGGATGGGGCTCAGAATGAATAATTTATTTGCTGTGCGTTTGGCGAGCCAGAGCGCTGAAGATGTTTCGCTGAGCTTATTTAGGTTTTTTGCATGTAAAGCGTCTTGAAAACATCTGCAAGCAGATATATATATAACATTCTTGTGTTATGTTATATATATATCTTATATTTCTTTCCATAGTGTGAATGGCATCCTTGACACACGCAATGAGACATGCGTTATGATCCATGATAAGATCATGTCTGTATTTGTATTTAAGGAAAAATCCACAAGGCCTGTCATCAATATTTTGACAGCTTGTCAATCAGTTGACCTATACCCCTGACAACAATCAGACTGCTATAAAGAATACATAGCATAAATCCATTAAGGGTAGTTACAGGGCCATAGGGAAATGTCAACACTACTGGAAATCCTATTAGCTCTTAAAGGGGACATAGATTTATGTAAATAAGAACATATGAATATGATGTATAAGTTTATTGGCATTTTGATCATATGCATCACTTTGTTGTATAACTGTGCTTGAATGAGCCGTTTTGAAAAAACATAACCACTGAATTTTGTTTATCTAACGTGCACCTTTTCCGTTTTTGCCATTTACTTCCTTAGTAAAACCAGGAATTCACTGAATTCACATAAACAGAATGTGATTTTTCTCAATTGCATACTGTATGAAGTACTGTACTGTAAGCAAGTTTTAAATAATTACAGTGTGGATGTTGAAATGTGAATTAGTATTTCTAGAATGAAAGTAATGTCCAGCGATAGGTAGTGGCAGAAGATGTATGATTCGTCTAACAGACAAGGAAGCTGTTTCTATGGTGTGAAGTTCAATGGTGTTTTAATGGCGTTGCATTTGGGTAGGTTGAGGCTAGAGATCGGGTTTGGGTAGTGTCGCAGAGTTTGAAAAGGCCTACACTCACACCCCATATGGTGGGAATTAAAATAATTTGAGGTGCAGTGTGGTCCATTTTGGGGAGCTTGTAAAGTCTTGGGAAGATTTATATTTTTTAGACGTTAGTTTGGTACCATAGTTAGCTAACAGGGAAAACATACATAGCTTTTACTTCAATATTAAACATTCAGATTCTTGGTAGTCATGCACGGTTGCACTGCTATTCCCAGAAAATAAAACTATTGGGTGGAAAACAGGAGATTATCCAATGGAAATATAGTAGAATTACTATGGGTAATCAGAAGTTGTTTGGTTTGTCATTAAATGGTTTCAAACTATTTCATTTATAAATAGAATGTAGAAAATAATGGTTTGTTTGCTTAAAAAAAGTTTATAACTTCTAAACGCAGAATTAATTTCTGCTGCTTCAGACCTCTAAAGATTCTTAATAGTAACTGGTCACTTAAATGCTAGTCACTCATTAGTCACTGACCATGGTGCTGTTTTATCTCTTCAAAGAGACGCCTACATATGGGCTTATACACCCGCCTAACACACACACACATACACAACACTGTAATACAATGTTATCTATCATTTAACCCAACAAAGTTTTTTCCTGGGGACTAAAATAGCCTGCTACACCCTGTCCCCATAATTATTATTCAGGATTCAATCATCTGGTAACTATAGAGCTGACATGTGTGTGTGTGGTGCCAGTCAAGTGGTTTCCCATCCAGATCTAACCATCCACTTCTTCTTTCTGTCTTAAAGGGATGGTTGAACTTGATGGATGTGGGCAACAATTGTAAATCTACCTCCAGGCACCCACTACAACTTGTGTTTTGACTGCAGTGTGTGTGCGTGTGTGTGTGCATGTTTAAATAGTACTGTAATTTCCCATATTTGCATTTGTTAATCTTCAAACGAATACACATAGGCTACATTTGTTTTCTTCACATTCATTAGTGGCACATGGCTAACACAAGCGAGGCCCCAACCATCTGCTCAGCTTTTGGCTATAAATAACAGCATATCGACAGTATGGAAGCCACGTGTGTATGTGTGCCTATAGTTAAATATAACTGTCTCCATATTGTCCCCAGTTTCATTGTTCCGCTGAAAACACAAATCACAAATTCTCTCTTATACTCCGGGCCTTTGTATTGTCACTTCAGTAGTCCCAGTAGAGTAATGCTCTCGTGGTGATCGGATGGTAATCTTCAGTGCTTCGTCTTTGCGCGGCAAACCCAGAAACCACAGTGTGTTACGTAAAGCGGATGTCAGTTGAGCCGCTCTGTCATTACGCATTGATTAGGGAAGTGCCAGGCCATTACCCTCGCGGGCAGATACTGTACAAGTGCGGCATCTCAGCTGCTGCATCTCATGTCCCCATCTTCTCCAAGTTCTTGCAGGGGTTTTTGTTAACGTTCGGAGGAGAATAACAACATATGTTTCACGCAGACAGGGCGGGGTGAAAAACAGCGTTCAACGGATGTGCGGGCTCCCGCACTCAGCTAGTCGGTCTGACAGGCCTTCCCTGACCCTCGGCGTCCTGGCACCCTTCTGTACAAAGCACTGCTGCTGGGAAATGTTTTCCTCCAGATTGTTGTGTGTTCTCTCATTCTCTGTCATTTTATGGGCTTGATTTTCAGCCGCCTCTCTAATTGGGCCTCAAAGAGTGTTTAGGCTTGGGGGGTGGCTGCCAAAGTAGAATAGTCAGTGGCTACTGCGAAAAGTTAGGGTTTAGCACAGGACTGTCCTGTAAATGAGTATAATTACTCCCGGAATGCACCGAAATCAACTGGTTTGTGTTCAACAAATACGATCATTGACTTTTTTTTAAATTTCATTCTTGGCATTTATCTCCAGTAAGGTATTCCTTAACACTTTCTCATTAAACTTAAAGGGGACTCTAGTGGCAGCACCTAAGCAGGAGGGCCTATAATCTTAGGGGTATATCCTGCTTATTGGCCACATCCGTGTTGCCGAGGTTAGTATTTAATCTTCTAATGCAGATTTCAGTAGTATATTCAGTGTTGTCTCACTGCAGGGAGGAAAAGAGCCAAATGCTCTAAACAGCAGGAACCTCCGGAATAAAGTGGCAAGTCAGCACGACTAAATAGAAAACATCTCCATGCTCTGCTCTCTCAACACGTGTTTTATATGTCAGGGTAGTAGAGAATAATGGGTGGGATTTGCTACTTTAAAGGTGCACTCCTCGATTGTGTTATAGCGCCCCCAGAACACCATATTTCAGCCCCAGCTCACTGTTTCTGTTTTGAAACATGGGTCTCCGCGAACGGGTGTGTGACTGTAGAGGGAGGGGTAGAGAAGGGTGTGAGCCTAGGGGCTCAGTAGGGGAAGGAATGCAAGCCACAGGGGGTTTCCCCCACAGGGGTAATCCGGGACACAAATCTAGGACTGTACCTTTAAGGATGCTAAGGGATGTTTTTCGTAAGTAATATACAAATATCGAATATCTCCCAACCCAAGCATTTAACTTTTCATTAAGCCTCTCTGATTTCACAGGGAACTGTATAAATATTGTAGTTATGGCAGAGTGGCTGTTATTGATTGTTTGGTATAGTGTCACAGATTGTTTTAGAGGATAAGGACCCAAGGAGAGAAGGAAAAGACACCATTAACCATGCATATTAACTATTGATAAGTATAGAAGGACGATTACTGATGTGCTAAACATCACTAATGGGTTGAAGGACACACCCAAGTCTGTGGAGGAGAATGAAAATTGGAGAGGAGAGGTCAGACAGTTTCTAAACAGTAAATACTGACACCCGCCCCCCTCTCTCACAATTTCGACATTTAGAGACAGACCTATTGATCAGTAAGAAATCAACAGGAGACAGACAGAGTGTGATATGCCATTTGCAGCTCATGTACTTGGAAAATAATCAATTAATGGTCTTTTCTTTTATGGAGCTCAATTACTGGCTGTTTTGAAACCCAAAGTAATGGTGGAAACTCAAAACTCACATTGGAACGTGAGAATCTTTTAAATCTTCAGCTGTGGGATAAACACTCCACGTAAGTCATGATTACAGATGATTTCTTCAAAGTTGTAGTGCACTAGGCCTACCTTCACCTTTAATTACTAAAGTTACAGTGTTGCTCTTGACTACATAGCAAGACTGCAGTCGGCGAACCAGTACTTAGGTCAAAGTATTGGTTCAAACCTGGTTCAAACTACACAGTTAACTGCTTGACACCCCTATTTTGTCCACACAAAGGGCCCTAGTTTCCGGATCAAGACGCAAGCGGAGGCACACACCGCATATTCACGGCGCAAGTTGATCTAAGGTGGGGCCAATACCTTTTTGCTTCAGGACATGTGGCGGTGGCGGTAACCGGGTCAACGACGGCAGTTGTAAAAGGATTACATTAAAATGAATATATAAATGAATCAGCTCCTCTCATTTCCCTTAACAGCAGTGCACTCTGTCATGGCGAACTGCCAATTTCATAATGGATGGCGAAAGTCTTTCCTGCGCATTCAATGAACACAGCAGGAGACCTTAAATAGTGATCACGGATCAATTAGCCTATAATCAGTTCGTCCTTTCAGGTTGAATGAAGTTAATGAATTGAAATATTGAAATCCCCGTCACCATGTTGTTTTCCATGCGTAATGATGCGCATTGACATACGCATGCATATTTTGTTTTGTGATTAAATTAAATTATTCACGATATGGGCCAACATAACATACATGAATGTGACGTGTGTGATTTTGGATAAGTCTGTGCTTAGTGCACCTTCGCCCAAACTACAACACAAGTGGTCTGACCAGGCGGAGAGACCAGGCGGGATATTTTGTTTTATTTCACACCAAACTAGCAGTGCATCACCTGATTTTGACGAACACATCCTCTACTGCACCCACACCAATTGTGACGCAAGCGATGTCATGGTGAGCCGGGAAATTAGCAAACGCACCCAGGCGAGAGAAAAACCACCTTGCGCCCAACGAGATTACTACATCTGCATTAGTGCTACCGCCGGCCTTGCGTCGTCCGGAAACTAGAGCCCAGAGGGTTTAGAAATGCTCTTTTTCAGACTGATAGGCAGGATTCATTTATTAAATTGAGCTAATAGATTATTGTTCTTTATTTCACTTGGCTTCATATTTTTGAACCATTTCAAGTGAGGTGAGGCCTTATTATACTAAGAATAAAATAATTGTTGAAATTAAATCTATCTTTGTTTTGATATAGCTTGCAAACGTTCTAAGAAATATATTGCATTGGTTTGGAATTATTCAAAAGTTACATCAGGTTTGATAATCGATCATTCAAACCTTTGAAGGCGATCCTTTGATTACCATTTTGACATGTTTTCAATCAAAAACAAACCTAAAAAGCATACAGGCTCCTCTACTTGTTTATTTTGTAGTAACCCACAGGAAAGTTGTCTTTTTCCAGTAACATACTATGTGATGTAGTGGCTAAATGGACCACAGAGGACTTGCTGCTTTTACGACAGCACACATCATCCTTGTCAAGTAAAACAATTTGTTTCTAAAAATCCATATTCACCGCAGCATTGCCTGACATCGTTTTTGGATGTCAAAATTAGACATTTGAGCTGTTGGACACAATTCCAGCAAAGCTTGCTTTTTGGCAGATATTGGGGAAATATGAGTAGCCTGTTATACAGATAGGACTACCACACTAAATATTATATGAAATACTGAGGAATGAAGCCATCACATCAGAACTTATTTAGGGTAAAGAGAAGAGCAGGTGCATTATGATTCACAACTAAAGTATAAAATACATGTACAGGTACAGTCTGTGATTTAGTGCCGAGTGGCTCACATTCTTCTCTGCTCCTCACTCAACAGAACTCATAAGTGGATTTATATATAATGGATATAATGGAAGCATTGTTTTGTATAATCTGTATGCTACATTGCAACTTTCATTATCAGCTCTGTATGTTGAAAACACTAGCTAGCCGTAGCCTGCTTTTCCTATACATATACACGAGGTCTGTTTGGTCTGATATGGTTAGGTAGTTAGCCCGTAGGGGGGAACACTTTGTGCAGGAAAGAGGTCTGCTGGAAAAAAGGGTGGAAGTCTTAAGAAAATTGCTGTTAAGTGGTAGTTGTGGCTTTGTGGCTTTGTGACTCATCAGGCTTATACTGAGTAGATGGCCTTCTAGTCTTGATGGCTTACAGTGTGATTGTCTGGGGGCCCTAGCACATAAACATTTGATGTGGAGCTTTAATCAAACATATGTCTGGGTGGGTTGTATATAGGCTGCAGTATACAAACTCAAATAGATTTATGTAGCCTTTGGCATGCTATGAGTAAGTTATTAGCATGATATATTTTAAACTGGCAAAAATGAAGTGTATAACAGGTGAAACAATATCTACCTTTATGACACTGTATCAATATTCTTCCCTTTTTTCTAGGAATCTGATGCCTCGGACACTGGATGGCCAGATAACCATGGAGAAGACCCCCAGCTACTTTATCACCAAGGAGGCACCAGCTCGCCTCTGCGCCATGAATTGTCAGACCAAGCTGATCGTGGTGGTCCGGGACCCCGTGACACGGGCCGTGTCTGACTACACCCAGACACTGTCCAAGAACCCAAACCTGCCGTCCTTCCAGAACCTGGCCTTGAAGAACGCCTCCACGGGTCTGATTGACACCACGTGGAGCGCTGTGCGAATCGGCCTGTACTCCAAACACCTGGAGAACTGGCTCCAGCACTTCCCGTTATCCCGCTTCCTTTTCGTCAGCGGCGAGCGGCTGGTGTCTGACCCGGCCGGTGAGATGGGCCGAGTCCAGGACTTCCTCGGTCTGAAGAGAGTGGTTTCTGACAAGCACTTTTACTTCAACCAGACCAAAGGTTTTCCTTGCTTGAAGAAGCCAGAGGGAAGCAGCAGACCCCGCTGCTTGGGGAAGTCAAAGGGCAGGCCCCATCCCCAGATTCCCACCGAGGTCCTCCAAAGACTCAAGGACTTCTACAAGCCCTACAACCACCACTTTTACCAGATTAGTGGACAGAACTTTGGCTGGGACTAACACAAATGTTAACACAAATGTGTTAACGTCACAGGGCTAGGTTTCTCAAGAAGGGGTTAGACATTTTAAATATTCCCTTTGTACTGTATGGGAACAGGCCACACAACATATAGGAACTGTCACTTCAAAGGAACTGCCCTCTGGTAGGTCTAAAAGACACTAAGGGCTCTAGTTTCCAGACGGCGCAAGGCCAGTGGTAGCGCTAATGCAGACGTAATGACATTTTCGTTGGGCGCAAGGTGGTTTTTCTCTTGTCTGGATGCGTTTGCTAATGACAGTAAAGGGTGTGTCACAAAAAATATGACCAAATATTGAGCTAGCGTCGCCGCCTGGTCAGACCACGTCTTAGCACAGTAGCAGGCGTTGTGTGGTAGTTTCCGGGCTTTGGGCGAATGTGCTCTAAACACATATATATCCAAAATCACACTTGCCACTTTCATGTATGTTATGTTGGCCTATTTTGTGAATAATTTAACTAATGACTACTGTCCTTAAACTTTTTAATAACAAAACAAAATAGACAGATGAGCCATGAGATGACCACTCCCTCATAAGTAATTATCTCGTTGATTATCTCGTAAAAAAGGTGTATATGCACATGTATCATGGTTGTTTATTAGAGGTGCCATATTTGCGCACTTGGCCACTGTGCACCTCCCGAAAGAGGACATCAGTTTTGCCAGTTTCCTCCCAAGAGAAGCTTTTCTGCTGGTCTGGACTTTCACCGTCTATTACGAAATTGGCAGTTTGTGAGACAGAGATTGCGCTGCTGTCAAAGGGAATGAAAGGGGCTGATTTGATTGGCCGTAATTGAAGACAGCCCCCACCACTCCTACTGATAATTGATTCAATGTAATCAAACCCTTTGCGCCACCGCCACGAAATTAGCAAAAAAATATTGGCCACACCTTAGATTGACGCCATGGAATTGCGCCATGTGCCTCCGCTTGCACCTTGACCCGGAAACTAGGGCCCATAATGTTGGATGATGCTAACACTAAAGGCAGAACATTAAAAGACACTGACAGTAACGTAGCTCAGTTATGCTAAATCCACCTATTGTATTATCTTGGAAAACACAAGAATTCAAAATATTTTAGGTAAGAAAGTGGTTGACTGTGTGTTACAACTCTGTGTAAATTAATGGATATAAGAACTTTTTTTCAAATTTTAATTAGCTACATTTTATTTTATTTTTTCATGATATAAGCTGATATTTATTTTTCTGTTCATCGAAGCTGCAGAGAATCTTTAATGACAATGTATTTATTACATGACAAAGCAACATCAGGACATAAACTGTATCAACCTTTATTAGATTATTGACATGGGATCAATGCCTCCATGATGAACCACTATTTGTTTTTTGTTTGTTTCACATATGAGCCATATTACTTTGACAAGGGTTGTACAATAATGTTTTATTGAAGTTCAAAACATAGTGAAACCTTGTATAGAAATGATTAATCCAATATTTTATTTTATTCTTCAGTCAATTCCTGTCAGTTGACTGCAGATAGAATACCAACGATACCTCATCTGTAAATGAGAAAGCAGCAGACACACACACACATACACACATACATACATACATATATATGTACATTTACCACATATATACATACAGATAGGAGCAAACATTCTTGTACATGACCATTATCTTTATGACTGGACAGTAACAATTGGCTATGTGGAAATGTTATGGAAGCTATCATTTATGAGCAAGAAATTGTTCTTATCATCTGTGATTATGTGGTATGTTTTGGATTTCCCCATGTGGCGTAAGTAAAGCATACAATTATTTATAAAAGCTGTATTCCGTCCCTGATTTTCAATGTTGGTAGGAAGTGAGTAACATTTTGTTTGACATTATATTTGTCAGGATTACAATGTTGCATTAGCTTACATTATTATACATTCATCACACACAGCAAGGTTACTCACGCAGACTTCTCCTGATAGCAGTTTATTTTTGACTTTGTGAACTCTAAACCTGCAAATGCAATACATTTAGAGGCATCTGCACACCTTGTCTAATGCCCTTACTTTAGCCAGCCACAACTGTATTAGCACTGCCTCAACATACTTCTTGTTTATCAACGTTTAAGTTTCTAGATCACTCATAACCTCTTGCATTCATAACCCTCTCTCCCTCTCTCTCTGCCTTTCCCAGTCTTTCCAACTGTCGTTCTTCTCACACCACTTCCACACAGTAAGACCACATGTACTGTCTGAGGCCTGTGTGTGTGCAGAGGCCTTTAATTATGAGTATGTCAGCTAACTTAGAAAGCCCCCTCCTTCCACTCTGGGTTCAGAATTAGCAGTATACTCACCTATTGCTTGGACATGACGACTCAGGATATCCAGGACGAGTGCAAGGCTAAGGGTCTACCATGGACCCTTACACCTCTTGCCCGATCAGCGAGTTCATTCCAAAAGAATGGATTCCTGATCCAGGAAACGTAAAGCTATGGTTGAAGGTGAATGAACAACCTCGGCAGAACCGCTGCACCTCCCAGATGATTCCCTTACCTCATCCGTTACATCAGTGAGATTATAACCTTGGAGGAGGGAGACCTCATTCTGACAGGGACTCCTAAAGGTGTCTTGGCTGTACAGGAGTACGATGAACTAGAGGCTGGAATAGAGGGCATGTATGTGAATTGCATGTTTAGCTTCTTATGCTAGTCTCCATCCCTTTCACCAAGGTCACTACGACATGCCACAGTGTATTAGTGGGCCTCTGCACAATTTAAATGGCCTTGGCTCACTTCATGTGTGCCAGCTTTTATTACTCTCTGCTAAACATATTTGCTGATAGCTACCTTTCCCTATATGCTAGTACAGCAGTAGGCATTTGCGATAATAATTTCCCTTTCAGCCATCTGGGAAAGACATTTGTACCAGTGTTCACAGTAGTTGCCCTGTGATAATGTTCATTAAATCAGCAGGACGTTTAGCGTAGACATTTGTCAAATACACTCAACCACAGTGAATGATGTGACAATTGAGGGGGGGATCCAAATAAAAACGACCTGAACTAAATATGTGTGCTTGCATCCATATTAGTGCTGCAGTATAACATCCAATGACATGCTCCAAACCTACTGTCTTACTATAACTAGTTTGTTTGGAATGTGAGACAAACAGGACAGCAAGAAAAGTCATTAATGTTAAATTACAGGTTCAAAGTCATTTAAAAAAGTCTGTATGCAGCTTCTAAGGATTTGAGGCCACATTAAAGTAGAATATGATGCATGTCATCGGTTTCTACCAGTGTGGGTTTGTTTGGTGGAATTAAAATGACCCAATGCATCGTAGATATGGGTTACAGGCCACTGTAACTATTGGTGAAAATTCATCTTGGTACCTCAGACACCGATCTTTCTACCTCATAGCACTAATCCCACGAACAATTCTTATTCTATCCTCTTTTCCTCCCTTAAAAAAAAATTACTTCTTTCTACTTCTACTCCGGTCAGCTCTAAGAATATTAAGCACTTTGCAGTTTAGTCTGCAGTTTAGACTGTTTGAAGAGTGAATGATAACTTTTGATGATTGCAATTATTGACTGTTTTGAGGAGCTTTCGAGTAATGTTGTGCAAATGCATAGGTGAAGTAACCTTGTTACATGATGCTGCGCTTATTCTAGGAGAATGTTATTTCCTTGCAAAAACTGGTGGTTAACCTGTTCAACTGTTGACAAATGTACTAATTGTAAGTCGCTTTGGATAAAAGCTATGTAAATGTGAATGTGATTAAGCATTATGAGAGACGTATACTGTGTGAGCCTTCTCTTATTTATGGGGAATGGGCACATGGAAGATAGATCAGACGCACTCGTATACGGATGAATCACTTTTATGGCTGTGTTGAAAGAATAAGGCTGATTTGTACGCAGCAGATAAAACCTAGGTTTAAAGCATATAAGTGGTTTCCCGTTGCAGGCTACAAATGAAGACCAAAGTCCGCACTTGAGGACTCCACATATTTTCCACCCCTACCACAGTCTCTTTCGACTCAAGGGAGAAATGCCTGGGGATTTTCTCTTTTCTCTGTGGTTTAGAGCCTGGCATGGATTTCTTGTTAAATTGTGTCTCCAGCTTTAATTGACAAGAAAGTAATTTAGCTTACAGTGAGACTCATATGGCTATAGGTAAGGGATACATAATTAGAAATAAATAAATGTTTATTGACACTTTAACTCTTACTACTGACTTTCTACTCAAGAAATACCGTGTTAATAATTTGCTTATTAGACCTTGGTTAGTGAACAATCAAGTTTATACATTGACTTGAGCCAACAGACCAACTATTCATTGGAAACAAAACATCTGTGGAATCATGGCGCCATTATACTGTATATTAACAGTTAATGAAACATTTGTCTTTGAATCTATAGGCACTGTAATCAGTAATCACTTATTACAGTCACAATCACTCCATTTCTCCTCCACCTGTATAGTTTAATAAAATGTAAGTTGGTTACTCTGAATAAATGAGGTGTGCACCTGGCCTTCATGCTTGGTTCCACTTCAAATGCCAGGAACCCCATTCATTACAGTATGTGCTCAAAGTTAAATTCATCCCTATGGTATGGCTCTTTTATTACAAATGTAATTCCAGCATGAATTCTTTGTGAAGGAGTGACACACGAAATGACCAAAGACCAGCAGAGCAGGTCTTTGGTCATTTTATGCGCAGGCATGAAGAAAACCACAAAATAAATTAAATAAACTTTATTGCCAATGTAAATGTATGTCTTTGTGAGGTGATATGCAATGTGTGCCCTCTCTGGCTCAGTCCTTCCACTGGCTGTGCGTGTTAGCGGTGTGTTGCTAAGAATGGCCACCCCACACCACAGCATGCAAGCTGAGCATCACGAACGGTCATTTTCATGAGCACATTCAGGGCCAAGTTCTAAAGCACTTTCATATGTTGGACCTTCTCACACAACATTAATAGAAGTCAATGATGAGTGATGACATTTCAATCCACTGTACAAGTGTAATTCACATTTGCAGATGAATCATGCTTTCAATAATCCAATAATACATTGACAGAAACAAATGCATACAAAATGTTCAACTTAACTTTTCTTCTCTGAAGTACAATTGACTTGAATTTACCCTCAAGAACTCATAATCTCACTAATTTAGGGTAAATAAATGTCAATCTGTTTTAGAATTTTCTCCCATCTTGAGATAAAAAAAATCTCGTTTGTGGGAGTTTGCC
The DNA here is from genome assembly GCA_027575585.1 of Percopsis omiscomaycus. NCBI lineage: Eukaryota > Metazoa > Chordata > Actinopteri > Percopsiformes > Percopsidae > Percopsis > Percopsis omiscomaycus. Next base: position 15,567 of record JAODLI010005026.1, on the reverse strand, counting down.
CAATTAGATCTAGTGGTGTATGTGAATTGTGGCCCTGTGCAGCCTTTCAGACTGCATTGTGATTAAGGGGTATATAAATAAACTTCACTTGAATTTAACAAAACTGGGCAAGATAATTATTGATTGGGATTATAAAACTCCTAGACCTAGATTCAATCCCATACTATGATCTAAATATTGTTCAGCAAGAAACCTAAACCTTACCTGTACTGTGTACTGTAAGTGGCTTTATATAAAAGTGTCTGCTATGGAATTGAATCATAATCTAATTGAAATAAATGCCAGATTGGAAAAACATTGATTGAGTACATATAGTTAAATACATTGTTGGTAAAGTAGGCTACTAATTTGAAGTGAGCGGATCTAGTAAATCACAATGAAACGGAGATTATAAGCACTAACAAGAAGTGCTAATGTATGGAAAAAAGTGTAAACTAGTGTTGTGTCAAATAGAGGCTTATGCTATCCAGCCACAAAACAAGCTAATGACAAAGGCTGCAATTTAGTTTGGCTTTGTTCTGTATTAGTTGGGGAGATGTGCTAAATGTTCTTTGCTTACAAGAGGTTTCCCTCAAGGTTCTATACTGTGGCTCAGTTACCCCCTGGCTTGATGCCATGTTATGAACATGGAATTAATGACATCCTTAATGGTCTGTAGCCCATGTGTGAGCTGAATGGTAGGACTCAATGTAATACACTCCTTCTTGAAAGCGCCAATAATACCTTCTCGGGCTTTTCAGCGATGACAACATACCATTTCTGACGCTAAACACAAAAGCAGAGCTACGCTAGAGCTTTGAAGCCATTGTTGAGGCCTAAGAGGGCGTAATACCCTCTGGCACGAGGGGACGTGACTAGCATGATTCATATCTATTAAGAGAAGGCACCTGTAAGCACACGCCATATTTTTTGCTTTGTCTTTTAACCCTGTTCTAACGCAACAGAAATGTAAAAAAACTAAAAAAAGCTGCTGTTGTTAAAGATACATTTTTCAAATCCCAAGTCCAAATCAACTTGTCAGAGCTGTTCTAGTGATGGACACCCATGACCCCAGGGTCCCCCGAGAGCCCAGAATTGGGCCTCCCGGGACATGGTGATGGGATGCCCCGGAGTTGTGCAAAGACGATGTACAGGCAGACTCGGGTTACAGCAGACAGGCCTGGGACAAGCCGAAGGAGGCCCCGATTGATCCTGAAAACAGAGAGGCCTGTGGGAGAAGTGTAATTGAACCTGGAACAGATGTGAAACACCTCTGAATGAATGTGGTTACTACGCAGATGCACTACTTTTGTCTATCACATAGACACCGTGAAGGACAGATTGGACAAATAGAGCGATTATGAATAATTTCACTTCATTCAATTTTGTCAACAGGTATTATGTGAATAACACAGTGTTGACATATGGTATTGATTTAAATTGATTTATTTTAGAGGCAAACTTTTCATCAGTCAACAGTCAGGAACAGAACACATTGCAGGCGTACTACACACAAAATACAAAATATGCCAGAGAGCCCGTTTTACCCTTGTGGAAATAATAATTACATTATGTCTTCCAAAAAAAGCCTATTAATATTTTACTGATGTGAACTCCTTATTCTGTAGTTGGGTCAGTACGGTTTGCTATATGGTACAGGTTTACTCTGTTCTAGAGTTTTACGTAGAACTTATTTCATTTTGTTATTTATATTTTGACTGTAATCCAAATAACCATAAGGACTTTGTAACGGTCAGTTTTGCATATACAGTATCCTACATTATATCCCACATACAAGACTGCCCTCTGTTGGTCATTTGGGGTTACACAGAGAGTACGTTTCAATGAAGTCTGGACAATTTTGACAAAAATTAAAATTGCGATTCTTTCCCTTGGTATTGTGATTGCTGTCGTCTTTCTTGTATCATTAGTGCACCTGTCTGTCTACTTTGAAAGTCATGGTGATAATGCCCTCTATTCCAGCCTCTAGTTCATCGTGCTCCTGTACAGCCGAGACACCTTTAGGAGTCCCCGTCAGGATGAGGTCTCCCTCCTCCAAGGTTATAATCTCACTGATGTAACTGATGAGGTAAGGGATAGAGAAAATCATCTGGGAGGTGCAACCGTTCTGCCGAAGCTGGTCATTCACCTTCAACCATAGCTTTACGTTTCCTGGATCAGGAATCCGTTCTTTTGGAATGAAGTCGCTGATTGGGCAAGAGGTGTTGAAAGCTTTGGCAAGGGTCCATGGTAGACCCTTAGCCTTGCACTCGTCCTGGATATCCCGAGCCGTCATGTCCAAGCAAAGAGCATAGCCTGAAACGTGGTCCATGGCAGAAGTCTGTGTGATGGCGGTACCTCCTTTCCCAATGACAACCCCTAATTCAACCTCATGGTGCAGGTTACTGGAGTACAATGGCACCAGAATAGGGGAGCCTTCTTTCACATATGCCGAAGGGGGTTTCAAAAACAAGACAGGCTCAGTGGGAACGGCATTCTTCAGCTCTTTTGCATGGTCTGCATAATTTCTTCCAACACAGATTATCTTCCTTCCCCACTCCCAAAATCGAGATACGTTTCGAGCAGTCATTGTAATTCATAGAGTTTCAGTAGATTCAAAGCAGTTCACGTCAAACCTGTCAGAACGACCTTTGACCAGATCCTTACCCTGGTCTTTCAAACCTACGGCGTGTCGAGAATGTCAAAAATAGAGACAATCAAAATGGCATAACATGTCAAATGACGGAAGTGTTTCTCTACCATATAGCAACACAATAACTTAAACAATTCAAGGACCATAACCCATTTAACACGTTAATGTATAAAGCTGCAATATCAAAAGGCGACCGAAACTCAAATACCGGTAGCCTACTGTTGTTTTCAGAAACGCTTTCACGTGCTAACTTACACCCCCACAGCTGATTGGTGGAGACGGGAAGGTCAACGTTTACAAGGAGGCGGAACAGTAGGCAAAACTTGTTTTTTCCGACCAGGTCAACTAGCCTAGTATGTTATTCCGGTATATTGCTGCGAGTGCCTGCACTCTTGGATTCCTTGGAGCTGCAAGATCTTTTAAATTTGGTAACGTTACGTTACCAGCATGTTTTATTATTGCACACACTTCGCAAGCACGTTGGATTTTGTAGGTGCCGCAGTCTACTGTTATAACAAAACAAGATTGTTAGCATAGTTAGCTCTACTTTTGCGCAGATGTATCTGCTCTGACCGGATAAAGCAGTTTAGAGAGCTAACTACTACTACTACTACTATGAAATACTATACTATAAAAAACAAACAACGCAAACAGTTTGCCGCTAGGGTTCCACCTTAGTTTAGCCATGTTGTATTAGGGTGTTAGTCAATGGCACCTACACTATGACATTATGTAACGTTATATCAACTAACTATTTGTTTTCTTCGCTGTGACTATAGCATCTGTGAAAGTCCATGCTCAAGCAGCTGCACTTCACACGCCAGTAAGACAATCGGCCCTGTTTGAACAAAGAAATATGAAGATAGAACTTATCCCAGCACTCAGTGATAATTATATGTACCTTCTGATTGATGTTGACTCCAAAGAAGCCGCTGTTGTTGACCCCGTTGAGCCAGTAAAGGTAAGTAGAAATGTGTACAGTTATTTGTGTTATGCCCAAGTGACCATTAAGTAAGAGAAAGTTGACACTATTAGAATTTGAACCTCCTGAAGGGTTGTGCTGGTATGTGGTATCGTTGACTTTTGTGGTATCTTTGTTTTCAATGAGTGGCCAATTTGACATTTTCTTGACAGGTTATAGAGGCAATCAGAAAGCATGGCGTAAGGCTCACAACTGTCTTGACCACTCATCACCACTGGTAGGTCAAACCTTAAACTGTACTTAACCACCCAACTGTTCAGTCACAAATTTAAGCCAAATTCCCCATCGTGAGAAATACTGCAAGGATTTCACTTTACACCTCTCTGTCCATATAGGGATCATGCTGGTGGAAATGAGAAGATGGTGAGACTGATGCCTGGCCTTAAGGTGTATGGAGGAGATGACCGAGTCGATGCCCTTACGAAGAAAGTCACTCACTCCAACACTTTAAAAGTAAGACTGTTTAACAGAAATGACCCTTCGAGCCTTAATGATTTTTAGCCTTTGCTCAGCATCTCTGCGTCCTTTACAGAGATCCGTAACAAAACTGCATGCTCTCTTTTTGGTGTATTTTTGTTCAAGGTTGGTTCACTTACTATTAAATGCCTGTTTACTCCGTGTCACACGACTGGTCACATCTGTTACTATGTGACAAAAGAAAACAGCACTGAGCCACCGGCGGTCTTCACAGGTATCACTAATCAGGTTGGCCATATCAGATAAAGCATGCATTAATACAACTGAATGATTGTTATTTACTGGTGGTAACAGTTAAAATATGAGACTGCATGCTGCCCATAGACAGCTTTTCATGATTCATCATGGTTAATTAATTCCCATTGGCATGTTTGTTTTGTGCAGGGGACACGCTATTTGTTGCTGGTTGTGGCAAGTTCTTCGAGGGTACAGCAGAGCAGATGTATAGGGCATTGATCGAAATTCTGGGACTCCTGCCTCCTGAAACAGTAAATAAACTGCTATATTATAGTACATTAAAAGTAGTTACATCAACAACATACGATTAGGCAGCAACCTTTTTTTTTGTTTTTGTTCTAAGCTGTGAAATCTTACATTTTGTTATGTACTGTATATCTTAAACAAATAATTTCTTAAAGCAGACTTAAGTATTTAACTATCTATTGCCCTTATTACCCATTTTGTCCTCCTGGATGATTTGGTGTTGTGTGGTTTTATTTGACTATGCTGTTTCCATGTTTTAGCGGGTTTACTGTGGTCATGAGTACACAGTCAGCAATCTGAAATTTGCTCATCATGTGGAACCAGACAATGATGTCATTCAGAAGAAACTGGCATGGGCAAAGGTATTTAATCATGTCACATGCAAGTGATTGTTGCTTTTAGACCATGGTCTTTTAAGTTGTCATGAATAATGACTAAAACTTAAGATAAGATTTTTTCCACTTTAGGAGAAATGCAGCAATGGGGAACCTACAATCCCCTCCACCCTGGCAGATGAATTCATATTTAATCCATTTATGAGAGTGAAGTATGTACGATTTAGTAAATGTTTATTAATAAGCATTAAGTTCACAACAGTTTTGTTGCAGACTTCTTTGTTATAACATCCTTGGTCCATGTGCAGTTGTAATATGAATCTTTTTAATCTTAGAGAGAAGTCTGTACAAGACCATGTGCAACAGACGGACCCTGTTAATACTATGAGAAGTCTCCGGAAAGAAAAAGATGGCTTCAAGGTTCCCAAGGACTGATATCTGGCATTTGTTTATAAAATGTTCAGCTCTGTATACACATATGCTTATCAAAATGACTGTAGCATGTTGCAATAGTTGTTTCTGACCAATAATGGTATAATACTTTTAAAATTAATATCTGGGTCTTAATTTAATGCATTGAAATATGTTTAATTGATGAAGTTTTAATTGAGTTAAATTTCAATAGTTTCATCTGTGAAGTTGATGTGCAAAATACTATTTCAGTCTATGGTAAAATGTTTGAAAACCTTAGAATGGCTTAATATATATATATACTAGTTCAATTTTTGTCTTTGTTATTTCTGTTTGTATTATCTACATGGCTTATGATAGCAATGCGTAATTTCTTTTACAAATGCTTGGGATTCATGTGGTAGTAGATTTATTCTGGGGTGAATTATTTCTGACTATATATCACTAGCTGAAAGTAACGTGTTCTAGAAGCTTGAAGAAGCTTGTTTTTAGTTTGTCTAGCTTGCAAATTCAGGGTCGAGGTTGAATGATGGTACGGTACAGTAAACTTGGGCGGTGTAGAGCAATACACTACGTCGATTGTAGTAGCCTAAATAAGGAAGTTGTTCAATATATTTTTGGAGATATAAATTGCAGAGATTTCTCATCGTATGACTTTCCTGTGGCAATGTTGAACGTCTCTGGTTCTATTAAAATACCAGTGGTTTTTACATTAGTTTGTTCGATGATGTCACGATTATTGGTACTTCCCTGTCCTGTGAGCTGAACTGTACTTATGTCCAGGTAGTTGCGGCGGGGGAAACATTTTCGCTATCGCCAAAGCAAAGGTAAATGTTGCTTAAAATGTCATGACAATCATGCATTTTATTTGTATTAATTGCTTCTAGAACAAACCGTTAGAATCTCATTGAAGTAATAACATCCCACGTTAGCACTTTAGGCTAGCCTGTTTCCATCAGCTAGTGTGGATCCGTCATCGCATTTATACCTCAATTTAATTTAAAATGAAGCATTTATACATTGGTGCATGTAATGTAGGCTAATGGAAAACTGTTATTTCGCTTGCGTCGCGCCCTCTTGTGCGCATTGAATCGTATGACAGGTGCCATGAAGGTAAAGGTGATATCAATCCTGGAGGACAATTACATGTATCTAGTGATTGAAGAGCATAGTAAAGAGGCCATTGCTGTGGACCCTGCAGTACCCCACCGGGTAAGGAACAGGTTATAGTAAATTGAATTATAGACCATTCATCATGTCTTTTGGATGCACAAGTGATGGATTTAAATCTATGCCACGGTGATGTAAATTATGTTTCTCATTATTTGGCAGCTCCTCGAAATAGTGAAGAGAGAGGGGTTGTCTCTAAAGGCCGTTCTTACTACACACCATCATTGGTAAGATATTTTGTTCAAAAGGAGTTGGTGAAGAATACAACACTGGATGTATATCAGCGACAAAAATACAGTCCTGTTAATTGTCTCCACACACATTATTTCAATTGTGAATCCTGAATCTAGTTAGTACTGACCAGAAATATCAGTTTAAGATGAGAAAGCAGCAAATTCCCTTCTCTCTAAACAGGGACCACGCTCGAGGAAATGAGGCACTGCTAAAGGAGGTTCCAGGATTGAGGGTGTATGGGGGAGACGACCGCATCGGGGGGTTGACGGATAAAGTCAACAATGCTCAGGAACTCAAGGTGCTCATGCAGAGTTAATGTAAAAACATGCTAAGCTTAATTTAAAGGTCACACTATCTCAAAAACATTGTTTTAGTTTCAGAATAAAACTCTCTGCTTGGCCATATTGCCCTTTGACATCATGTTTCTTCCGTTTACAGTTTAACTCCATAAATGTGAGGTGCCTATTTACTCCATGCCATACCTCTGGTCACATGTGCTACTTTGTTTGGGAGGATGAGTGCACGGACGCCCCTGCTGTGTTCACAGGTCTTAACACAATAACGAACAGTGATTTTACTATACTGTGTGTGTGTATATATATATATATATATAGATAGAGTTGCGTATGGAGACCAGCCTCTCCCCCTCCCTGACATATGATTTTTTTTTGGCTGTGGTTGTTAGGGGATACACTGTTTGTTGCTGGCTGTGGGCGGTTCTTTGAGGGCACAGCGGAGCAGATGTACCACAACCTAACCCAAGTGCTAGGCTCCCTACCTCACGACACGGTCAGTGGCGAGATGGGTGCTAAATTAATTAACTAACTGAATTATTGCCAGTTGTTGAGTGGTAACAAAAGTCAGGGCCCTAATTCTGTCATTAATCAAACAGTTTTGTTTTGTAGAAGGTGTTCTGTGGACATGAGTACACAATTAAGAACCTGAAGTTTGCTATGTTGGTGGAGCCAGAGAATGAAAGAGTAAAGGAGATGCTGTGCTGGGCCAGGGTAAGTTGGACGTCTTTCATTTCATTTATACAGTGTTATGTGTGATGACAATTGTAGGCCTACTCTTTGTGTCTGCAGGCCAGAGATGATGACGATAAACCCACAGTGCCATCTACTTTAATAGAGGAGTTTGAATATAATCCTTTTCTCCGCCTTTCGTGAGTTAGATTTGGATTTTATATTCAGTACTATTCAGTAGTAATTCTAATAAAACTAATATACTATTAATTCAATACATTTCTAATATGAAGTAGGGTTAAAGGATTGTCTTGTTTTTTTTTTCTCCTTTTTACTGCCATTTTTTGTTGATAAGCACAGCGAAAAGTTAGACAATCAATTTGGCTATCTGATTACAGATGGAAAACTTGTTTACAGCCTTTGCCTTGCATTTTCTTGACGGTTGCTCTGTCTCTCTGCTGTAGGCAGGAAGGAGTTCAGAAGTTTACTGGAAAGACCGACCCCATAGAGGTGTTGAGGGTTTTACGGAGGGAGAAGGACCGATTTAAAAAACCTAAGGATAGAGTTCCTCCCCACGCCATGTTTGCTTTGGAATGGGGACTACTCAGGCCATGAGAACCAGTTTTGCAGCTCAGAATTGTCCAAAATTGTTTCATGGAAAAAACGCTGGGTTTGATTTGGTGAATTCAGTGAGACATACAGTAATACAGGACTGTAGGGTGTTACCTGCCTGATGTCAGCGCAATGTTACCTCCATTCCACATGATAAAATATTGGTTCATCTATGTTAACCTTGTCAGGTAAAGCCCATGAGTGATAATTGTTGCACACTTTCCTGCGGAAAAACTGTGAACCTCTGAGAGAATGTATTTATTTGTGTTGTAAATAACATAATTACATATATTAACCAGAATTTATCGCAATGCTTATTTTTCTCCATTTGCACTCCTAGTCGATGCTTTTGTCCCACAAGGAAATGTAAATGTTATGTTTACACTGGACTGACTATAGTTATGCATATACATTTTACAATATTACTGCCACTAATTGAAACTGACTGAAAATACTGGACTTGTTATGCGATGTTATGCCAATCTATGTGTCCTGGAAGGCGTTAAAAGCATACAGTGTATATTCACAATAGGGTGAATGTAAACACATTCTCCCAGAATTCTACACAAAGAATTATTTAATACAGCAGTATAACTCTTGATACTATCTTTCATAATGACCCTATGATGCAAGCAGCTATTTAGAACAGATTCTACTTAATATGCAATATTATAACAAGTTTCTGCACCTGTCAAATCTCTAGAAAAATGGCACGTTGAGTATTTCTTTATTTAAAATATTTTAATAATACAACATAACAGAACTGAAAATGTGTTTTCAGTTCCAATACCTCAGCTTCTCGGTGCATCTGAATTAATTTTAACGTAATGTTCATCATTTGAAACCAAAATTAGCGGTGTCATAATTGTCAATATATACCAAGGACAAGCTTGTGTTTATAATCTAGCCTGTACATTCATGAAATGGGTAACAATCTGTTAGTGTTCCTTGTCAACTGTACAACACACCTATGACTTTACCCATACAACCCTCTAATGAAGAGATTCATTTGGACGGCAGCAGTAGTGGAAATGATAGCACTTGTCTGGTCACATTTTACACATATTTTAAAAACAGCAGGACAGAACTCTCCTCCTCTCACCACTTAATTATAAGTCCATTGGCAATTTTCTCCGCCGTGTGGTATTGTGTATGCAGCAGCTTGCTGGCTTTCTCCTCCCCTACGCTCTTTAGCCAAGACTGGTAGAGCTCAGCTATGTGGTTGTCCTCTTCTGGCACTAGCGGGTGCTCTGACCTGTAGAGCTGCTCCACCTGTTGTAACAGCTCCTTGTTGTTCTGGTCTGGTAAGGGCTTCACCTGTCCTCCTCCATTCAGACAGCCTGGTTTGAACAAAAACAAACAAAATTTCACAAATGGGTTGGGATTCTGTGATTGAAATACCTTAAATCTTTAAGCTAAAAACAATGCACTGAATGGCAAGAGATGCCCTCTTTCTGCATCAAATGTCTCTTCCACCCATTTACCTGAGGGGCAGGCCATGACTTCTACAAAGTCATAAGTCGATTTGCCCCTCTTGAGCTTCTGCACCAGGTTCTGGATGTTACGGAAGCCATAGGCGGCAGCAAAGCGCAGCACGACCTGGCCGTCTTTTTCCAGGGTGACCTCCTGGAAGTCCTTGTTCCTGGGAGGCAGATGACAGCACCTGAACATCTCCCACACATAGTTCCAGGTGCGTGGTAGAGTAAAACCAGCACACGACTCTTCGCATTAATTCTTGTTAGCTCTGGTTGTGCTGTGTTACAGTTACAGCATTTAGCAGACGCTTTTATCCAAAGCGACTGTTCTATTACATGGAGCAGATAGGGGTTAGGCATCTTGCTCAAGGATGCTTACAGGTAAGCTGATTTTGGGTCTCGAACCCACAACCTTACGGCTGGGAGTCTAACACCCAGACCACTAGACTATCCTGCCCCAACTATAGACTATCCTGTGTGCTTTATACATTTCTTAAACTAAGCAGTTAAATCAGACTTACTTGAGAGTCTTGTAGGTGAGTTCCTTCACCTCCTCTCCAAACAGCTGCTTAGCAGAACGGGTGAAGACGTGGTGAAGGTAGCCCCCTGAACCGCTACCTGCATGGCTCAGTAACTCATCACCGCACACATTGCTGAACCTGCACAGGCATATAGTACATACTGTACATCGATCCGCCATAACATTATGACCACCTGCCTAATATAGTGAAGGTTCCCCTTTTGCCGCCAAAACAGCCCTGACCCGTCTATTTGGCATGACCTGTTGCTGCCTAATATAGCCCACCCACTGACAGGTGCCATGATAACAAGATTATCAGTGTTATTCACTTTAAATGTCAGTGGTCATAATATTATCAAGTCAAGATTTCTAAAGCATAGTTGCACCAAAGTGCTGTACAGTACACATTTGTAAATAATTATAAACAGAATCTTATCTGTCCCATCGAGGGACTTGTGCCACATTTTCTGGACCCCTGAGGCACACTGCATGATAAGGGAGCTGATGAGAAAGAATACTTCCCAATGCTCACTGAAAACACTGTCTTTAAGGTAGGAAGCCAACCACTGCACACTATCCAAACGATGTAGCAGAATGTTATGGTCGATAGTATGGAATGCAGCGCTGAGATCCAACAAGACAAGCACAACATGTGATCCAGTATTGTAACAGGTCATTACTGACCTTCAATACTGCAGTTTCAGTACTGTGCAAAGTTCTGAAACCGGACTGAAATGTGTCTTATGGCCGATCTGTGTATGTAAAAATAATGACTAGTGTTGTTACTACCTAAAATTAATGAAATGGAAGTCATGTGTAATCGCTTACATTGCATCAAAGGGTGCAGGCTCCACTTGGCTAAGAGACACTTTCTCCTCTTCCAGCATTGTAATAACCTCTCCTGCAATGCCAAAGAGAGCAGAGTATAGACATGGGGAGAGAAAATGTGGCACAAGTTATTCATATCTCAGAGCTCTTACCTGAGGTAATGACACAGTCTACCTCTCTGGTCTCAGATTCATTTAGGTAGAAGTCCGGCCTGGAGGCCTCAAGCTTCTTGTCATAACAGGGCATCACGGCCATGTGATAGATCTGCTGAGGACTAAGGCCCTACCCCCAAACACATGACACTGATCAGTACAGTATCAACATCAGCTTAGCCTAGCAAGAGACAATAAGATCCGTCTTCCAAAAGGAACAAGAAGCCACAATATTAATTGTCAAAAAATGTAACTGATTTTGACAGTAGTGTGTTTGTTTACAGTCCAGTGGCAGTGTTTACCATGTTCAATACAGTCTGCAAATTTGGTATTACAAAAGTTGGTACCAGATATAAATGGAATGTATCCATACCCGTTGTCCAGCAAAATAGCCTTTAACCAGTGAACCCATCATCTGCTGGGGAGAGCGGGTGGTGCTGATGTAAGGAAGGATGAACTCTCCATGAGTCTTCTCAGCATAGCAGATCCAACCTAGACAAAACAAAAACAGAGGTACAATGCCATACACGTGGATAAGATTGACTGAACTCATGTCATTTTTCTAAAAAATTAAAATAAATAAAAAGGGGTTTCATTTTGGCGTACCTGGACAGGCAGATGTCAGCATCGGCAGGGCCTTCTTGTCTTGTTCCTTCCTCTGGAAGCGCTCCACAAACTCCCTCTGGCTCTCCAGCAGGCTGAAGGTCCGACTGAAGCCAGTGTCAAACACATGGTGGACCCCTATAAAATGCAGCATCATGTTAGCAAGGCCAGAATTTCTGCCAAAGTGCACAGTATCAACATATAATAGAACAACACAATGCCTCTCTCTGTGCATTATCTTCTTTTATTATTATTATTCTACTTTTAAAAACACAACAAAACTCACCAAGGGACTTGAAGAAGGATGCAAGCCTCCGGCCTGCCTCACTGCTGCTGAGGCCATATCGTGCTGCCAGTGAGGCTCTAGACTGTGGCGATACAGACACCACCACCACCTTCTGTTCCTTCGCACTGGCCTGCTGGAGAAAGCATGGAGGCAGTGTGGGCATTCAGGAGTTGGTGTACACATACACCGATCAGCCACTAGTCTGGATAGGCAGTATCAAGCTCGGACATTATTGATTTTCGGGTTCTGAGAAATTTGGAACCGGGTCTCAATCTCCATCCCTAGCGGCAAAAGGGGGACCTACACAATATTGGGCAGGTGGTCATAATGTTATGGCTGATCAGTGTAATTACTGTTGCTATCATGGTTATGCCAACATGCACACACATAGTTTCGTCTACCTTGTTGCTCAGCAGCACTTTGAAAATCTCCTTATGACTCTGCTGTGTGATGAGGACACTTTCTGCTGAGGTGATACAGCCACTGCAGGCCAGACAGTCATTCAATGTGATCTTTGCTTTCTCCAGTTTCTGCTTGTTGCCATCCTACAGACAAAATAAATAAGAGTACAGTAAATATTATAATTTTACACTATGGGCAATGATGATTGGTGGTGGCTATATTTCATCATACACGTATCTATCCCACCTGGTTGACTTGAAAATAGCTGCCGTCATCTTCTATCTGTATTTTTGCCACCGATCTTCCTTGTTTCTTCTCGACTTTGACAGGTTTAACACACTCCTGAGACAGAAATATTAAGAGTACATTTCTAATCAATCAACATTTGCTTGTGCCCTGCATATTCTACGAAAAGCCCTAAAATTGGACCGGGCAAATGATTGTTGATTCACATTCTAAAAAGACTATTTCGCAGACCTGGGTGGCTGTAATTCTTCTGTACTAAATTTCTTTCACTTAGGTTGCGTCTTTACACAAACACTTCAATTGCGTAATGCCAACAATTTCTGTACGTTATGTCATCTAATCAGGAAGGTACGTTAGCTGCTGTAACATGAACGTGCGTTCGTATCTTCTTTTACGGGACTGAATTGGCGAGTGACGGTTAAATAACGTTACTGTTTTTATTTTGAAGATACTACTTGTTGAATAACTGGGTGTCATGTGAAAAATAAATAATAACAGTACCTGAGAAGGGGTGATAAAATCATCGAGGTCTGTCAACTGCAACACACCGCTGAAGTGAGAAGCCATATCTACTGCCGTAAAACAGTTGTTTACTATTGTGTCGTAAAAATATGCCCATGACATCACATGATAGCGATAAAGAACTTCTACGAGCCAGAGAAACCAAGAACCCAAACTAAATCAATAGAATTCATCGAGACAAAAACACAGCAAAAGACAAAAGGGGAAATTATGCTATTCATATACAACTGCATCATCCCCCTTCCTGACAATGTTTCTTCAACAAGGCTGCCAGGAACACATTCACTCTGAATCACAGAAGGACAGGATATTAGGACAGATTAAGCCTTGGGCCTGTGTCAAGTGTTTTGGTGGTGGTTCTTCAGACGTGCTACACTTTGTGCTGAACCTGGTTAAACTGAGCTCTCCATCACATCTTGGCATCAAATCTCCTAACGAATGGCAGTGTTTTGGTTCAGGTCAAATGCTCACTTTATGTGAATTGCAGTGGGGATTACAAATAATTTACCTGCACTGACCCTGCTATAAATATTTAACTGCACCTGTGTGGACACACACACTCTTACCATATAGCCTACTGTAGTAAATAATTCAATATACTGACCGAGGAGGTAGAATCCCTCCATTTTCATTGCACAACCACGTATACCTGACTAAAATTATCAAGCCTTTTATATTTTACTGTATATTATACATTTAAAATGAGAAACAATGTATACTGTAAACTCTACATATTGGGCTTAACTGCTTATATATGCAGTATTTCTGCATTAGTTACATGTGATTAATTTACGTTTAGTTTGGACTTTTTCATTATTTTAAATGGCACACCCAGACACCTAAATTATATTGACTGTTACTAATTACTTAGGCATACAAAGCTGCTGCTAACTTTTTTTTTTTACATTTGATTCCAAGGAGTTTATGTTTCCTTATACATGTTCATATTATACTGTTGTTATGAGTTTTACAATGCCACAAGTCACACAGAAACATCTGTCTCTGCTTCTCACACACGCCCTTTGTTGTTATGACTACGAGGTCGTAAAGCCGCCATTTTTTCCCGGTAGTAGCGTTGCGACAGGGACGGAGAAACTCGAACGACATGAATGTCGAAAATAATCATACGGCAGAAACAGAGAGCGAGCAAGCGGATCACGGCAACAACATAATAACCATCCAAACTACAATAGGAGACGAAGGTTTAAACTTCTTTCCTAAAAAAAATCTTAGTATTTTTATCATATATTCTGTTCGGGCCCATCCCTATCATCAACTGTAGCTAGCAGTTGTTAGCCACGTTATTAGCTAGCCACGTTAGTTTACTACTAAACTTCTGTGAGTTATAATTATCAGTAGATTAGCAAATGGCTAGCTCACTAGCCGTTTCAATCACACAGTGGTGTTGTTTCTTGATTGCTTATAGATGAAGATGTACACAAGTGTGGCCGCTGCCAGTCAGAGTTTTCCACGCTCGAATGTTTCATACAACACAAGTTGCTTCAAGGCTGTAAGCGCCCTGAGTCGCAGACGGTCTGCGAGGATGCTAAACAAGAGGTAAAGCTGTAAAATAGAGGAATTTTAGCCATATGAAATCTGTGTATAGACAATAACAAAATGTGACACTTCAGCTAACACGTGCTAGCTCACATAGGCACAACAAAATAAAGTCATGTATTTATATTTCATTGTCAGGTGTCTGCAGCTAATGGAAACACCCACTTAGAGGTGAAACTGGTAGAAGGGCCATCATCAGATGATCAGGAGAAGGCTAATGGTAGGTCTGAATTATTACAACGTATTAAGTAGACTTTAAAGTTTTGCAAGGTTGTTGAGTTGTCATAACATTTGATCTTAGATGAAGCAGAATGTCTTGTGGGACGAGGTTGCAGGAAGAGAACTGCTTCTGCAAAACCTAGTCGCCAATCAGATGAAGATCAAATAACTGACAGTGCTGACAGTTCCAAGACAGTCTACAAAGTCAATCAAGAGGGCCGCTACGTTTGCAATGTGTGTGAAAAAACCTTCAAAACTGTAAGTCATACCATAGACACGGAACATATTTTCCATCTAATTCCTCTTTGCTGGATGCTGGTGTTTTAAAAAACCCAGGTCAGCATTTTAAATGTACAAACACTGTTTACATTTCATTATATTAAGAGGATATTTATATATATATATATATATATATATATATATATATATGTTTTGCTCATTTAAAAAACTTTATTA
>JAODLI010005015.1:0-28839 GCA_027575585.1 Percopsis omiscomaycus | reverse complement strand
CCTAAAGCTCTTTCTGCGTTTATCGTTTTCATGTGCAGTACTCCCCCCCTCTCTCTCTCCCCCTCTCTCTCTCCCTCTC
This sequence comes from Percopsis omiscomaycus, assembly GCA_027575585.1. Classification (NCBI taxonomy): domain Eukaryota; kingdom Metazoa; phylum Chordata; class Actinopteri; order Percopsiformes; family Percopsidae; genus Percopsis; species Percopsis omiscomaycus. The sequence continues at coordinate 28,760 of JAODLI010005015.1, read as the reverse complement.
TCTCCATCTTTCCCTCTCTCTCTCCATCTCTCCCCCTCTTTCTCTCCCTCCCTCTCTCTCTGCTGAGTATTGTCACTGTGTATTGTATATGTCAGTTTATTCATTTTCTGCTCCCTGTGTGTGCACGCATGCATATATTGTATGTGTGTGTGTGGGTGCATAAGTCATTGGTTCAGAGTGTATTCATGCATGCCTCCAATAGTTCAGCCATGCAGGCAATGTGACAATAGCCCCGTCATCCCTCAACCTTTAATTTTGGCTTTGAAAGCTTACAAAGCACAGCTCTTTACCAAATGCTTAAGGATAAATTATTAAGCATGCAGTGCATGCATTTACCTGTACCTGGAGTGCATTTTTAAAAATATGTACAGTATATGGCTACGCGTGGGCACACTATGGAGCATACTGCATATCTATACTATTGCTTTCGGGGGGAACAGAAGCTGTTGGGATGCAGGGTAATTACCCACTCAGCAAGGTGGAGAAGAACTCAAGATGTCAGTGTGCACCTTTCCAGGAAATATTACACCGCTTTAAACAGCAGGTGTATGGTACTATTTATTAGGGCTCATCTGGGCTTATGACTGACACGAGAGAAGAGACAAAATCCGCCCTTATCCTCTCTCACCATAGTACTGAAACGTAACATTTGAACTACATTTTCCAGTCAGTAATAAATAAAAGGTTTGTCAGAAGCCAGAATAATTTGTATGTGTATTTGTGTTTATAAGAGGCTTTTGTATCTCCAGAGGGTTCTCTGTTCATTACAGTGTTGGCTGGTGGCTGCCATGTTCTCTGTTCTCTGTATAATTCCCCACTTTTTCACTTTTGAGACAACTCTTTCCCAAGGTTATAGTGTTTAAGGTTTTAACCTCTCAGAGGTTGGCATACTGTGTTTCTCGACTTGTTTTGATCTCTGTCCATCCATCTCCTTTGTAGTCTTCCTCAGCCTTACAGCTCTTTAGCACATCAAGGTCATGTCCTTAAACAAAGTGTCTTGCCCTGTAGTGCTGCTGATCTTTACATTGAGCTGCTCTCATATAATGACATAGCAACTAGGGGTTAGTTATATAAGATATTATGTATTATATGTTATGTTATGTGACATAAATGTATTAAGAATAAGCAGATGGAATTCTATACATTAATTGACTACGTATTAATGGTACTCTTCTTCAAGACACATCTTTTGTATGGGCAGTTATTAAATATAAAATGATATAATAGCTTAACATGTATAGTAATCCATGCTATATGTGCCGGGCTGTGCACATTTGTTGTTTGATATGACAACAAATGTTTGTCATATGAAGGATTTTATTATGAGTATAATTGACAGAAAATGTAATGTTTTTTTCTGGTACGAAAATGAGGGCAGTTTCAGATATATGAAATTCCAGTGAAATATGAGCGTATTCCCTGCGATAGCATGGTAATAGCATGCTTTGTGTCAGTAGAGATAGAAATGATATCTCTCAGCAGGGATGCATGGTGACAGACAACTGGAAGAAAATAGTGGTCAATTTTTTTATTCTAAAGATTCTTCATTTGATGTATTTTTTGCTTAAAAAAACAGATATGTTTTATTCATGAATCTACACACATTTGCATTTCGCATTTTCTAAGGTCTGTGATTTCACACTATGTACCAAAACATCTCTTATATCAATGTTTGTGTTTCATTGATGTCGCTTCACACTGCTAAACCAACTGCTGTGGTGACACAATTGTGAGCAGGTCTAATATCAAGGATTTTACTTTTTTTACCGCTTATTTCAGAACAATGCAGGCTACACCATTATTTTGAAACACAATGTGTTTGTAACTAGTTTAGTGAAGGCATTACAATATGGCACTATATCTTAGATAACACAAGAAGGTTAAAAGTGTCTTTTGTAGAATCATACTACTATCTTATTATGGTTTTACACCATGTCAAAGTTGTTTTGTTGTTGTTTGTTTGTGTGTTCATGTGATTATTTAGTTGGCCTATAAAACTGGCTTCTTGCTTCTAGCCTACTATTTACTCTCACTTGGCTGGTTTCCCATCTGGTAATGTTGTATGAGTGTGAGGATTCCAAAGCTCATCAAATATTTCAGTGTTCTCGTGGCAAAACTACAACAACAAACAAAAACTAAACCTTTGGATAGTTGTACTTAACGTGAAGGAACCCTTGTTAAAGCATGGTTTCTGGTTAGAATTAAATTAATCAATTCATAAATTTGTGCCCAATTAAGCGTACATTTAGATTTTTAGGAATTCGTGTTATTATAAAGTTACCTTCTGATTGAAGAGTTGCATTCATTTATAAATAAACGTCTGTGAACCATTTCCATGGCGACTCATTTGAATGTGTCTGCGTGACATCACATGTCTAAGTGTACCAATATTGCCTATCAAAATACTCAGCGAGTGTGCAGGTGTGCAGTCAGTGTGCAGGTACACTTTGTATTGTCAGTAGGAAGCAACATTGTATTTATTTTTTCTGCTTTCTTTGCTCGCTGGCAGTGGAAATGTCAACATATTTTACCTTTGATGACATATGTTGGAACCATTCAAGGCATAGCAATGCTATCAAGTCAGACTCAACTGTCATGACAACCAGGGGGTGCGCTGAGGTCCCTAAAAGCACATTTTTAGCGCTTTATGTCTCTCCTCAGCAAATTTATTCTCTTGGGACTAACCTATACGCTACAATGGAGCCAGGTAGGGGGCTGGGTGGGTGTGTTGGGTATATATAAGCATGTCCTGAACTAGAGGGAACAATGCTATTCACAAGCCATCCAACAAATGTCTTCTCCCTGTTACCCGTCTAGTTGTGAGATCCTCTCTGAGACATTCATTTATGGGACTGCTAAAGATATGCAAGAGAATTGGTCATTTTCTAATAAGCTGAACCCATGGTTCTTGTTAGCAGGCTTATGCATATACACTCCAATATTAATTATATTGTTGTTGATCCAACAGCATCTTTATATCCTCGGTGACTACACAGGCCAAGGCCATCAAGAATTTCCATTAGGTGGAGTAGCAAATAGGTCATGGATCCCATTAATATTCAAAATGCGCCACTTCAAAGAGTGGCAACTCGACGCCTCAGACTTGAATACATTTGACCATTCATTTCTTCTCTCATTAAGCATGAAGGCTGTGTATCGCTTGTGGCGAATGCCTCAACTCAAAGAGAAGTTATTTTAAGTTGTTCTTTATACAATGAATAATATCAGATAAATGAATCCTTCCGCCTTACTCCTTAGAAGCCGAAAGAATTTACTTTTTTTGTAAACTTAGTATACTGTTAATACCTGTGATGTTCATGACATGTGAGGTTGTTAAACAACCTGATGAAATAGGTAGGATTTGTCCATACCATAAGGCCAGGCTGCCAAAGTACTGCTTTTTAGTTTCAGCTCCATGTAGTTGTGCTGAGGTCTGCTGTACAGTGTGCCAGCAGACTTATATAATGTGTGATAAAGAACCAGGCACCACGCTACAATATGAAATGTGAAAATGGGATGAATTATTGAAATATACGATTTCAAATTTAACAATGTCTTTAAATAATTTATCATATATCTTGCATATTTTAAAATACCTGGGTTTATATGGAGGCATTCATTAATATTTATGTTATCTTTTTAAATCTAAAAATTAATAATTTGACACAGTGGTAGCTTACAAAGAAATGTTCTAAAACTTTTTCACATAAGTACAGTAAGAGGTGAGCTGATTGTCGTGAAGATATGAATTGAAAACTAAAAGGTGACGGGCCTACAAGAGGGAGATGTTCAGATAATAAAACATCACCTCCCCACTGATGGGTTCCTTCATTCACAGGGACAACATTCCCTTTCGTCATGGCGCTGTTAAAAAGCAACATCTACTAAAGGGAAATAGCCAAATCAGGATAGGGGGGCAGGATAGCCTAGTGGTCTGGGTGTTGGACTCCCAGCTGGAAGGTCATGGGTTCAAACCCCAGAGGTGGCCTACCTGCAAGCATCCTTGAGCAAGATGCCCCTACATGCTCCATGTAAAAAAATGTACTAATTGTAAGTCGCTTTGGATAAAAGCATCTGCTAAATGTAAATCAGTAACAATTTGTTGCTGTAGCCACTTATGCTTTTACTTAGTCTCACATTATGATTAGATTATTCAGCACAGTTGTAAATATACAGTTGTATATTTGACACATTGATTGACAATAATAAACACATTTTCATATGTTTATTACATTTACATAGTGTAATTTGACGTACACTTTTATACAAAGTGACCCACAATACATTTATCAATAGTAGCTGAAGTATTTAAGAGTCCACTAAGTAAAATATTTAACACATTTAAATCCTCTTATTTCAACTTGCTATCAGAAGGTATCATGTAATGCTTGCCAAGAGCCTCTTATGTGGCAACGTGGTAGTTGCTTGTGCAGGGTCAGTCAAAATCTGCAACCTCATGTTTAGGACAGATATCAAAATAGACAATGTTTGTTATTATATGTTTTGAGGAATTACCTCACCCTGCTGACAAAAAAAAAATGCATATTGCACAAACGTAATGACAATTTCGTTGGGCGCAAGGTTGTTTTTCTCTCACATGGGCGAGTTTGCTAATTTCCCGGCCATCATGACATTGCTTGCACCGAAATGGGCATGGGGCATAGTAGAGGGTGTGTCAGTCAAACTAAGTACTGCTTTGTTGTCAAATAAACCCAAACATTGTGCTAGCGTCTCCGCCTGGTCAGACCACTTCTTAGCACAGACATAGGTATTGTGTGGTAGTTTCCGGGCTTTAGGCGAAGGTGCACTAAGCACATACAGTAGGACTACCTACCCAAAATCACACACGCCACTTTTGTGTTTGTTATGTTGGCCTATTTTGTGAAAAATGTGACTAATGACTACTGTACTACCTTTTTGATCACAAAACAAAGTATATGAGCGTGTATCATGGTGGTTTATTAGAGGTGCCATATTTGCGCACTTGGCGAATGTGCGCCTCCCGAACAAGGACATCAGTTTTGACAGTATCCTCCCCAGAGAGCGCACTGCTGTTAAAGGGAATAAGAGGAGCTTACTTGATTGGCCGTAATTGAAGACACCCCCTCCACTCCTACTGATAAGTTATTCACTCTAATCCAACCCTTTTACAACTGCGCCGCAGTTGCACCCACTTACAGACCTCACGAAATTAGCAAAAATGTATTGGTCACACCTTAGGATCGACTTGACGTAGACTTGCGCCATGCGCCTCCGTTTTTGCCTTGACCGGGAAACTAAGGCCCTTAAGGTTTAGTGATGGCAGACAAAAGATCCATCATATACAGTACATATTCCTTGTTCATCATCATACCAGCAATAACAATGCATCTTATCTTCAACACATCTCATTAGAGTTGTGTTTCTTTACTGTAGATAGCCTATTTGGTAATGGTATTGCTTCATTGATACGAGCTCAGAAAATATAATCAGTGACAATGAAACAAGTGGATGGTAATGCTGAAGACAGGAGAGCTAACATTTTTTGTGGGGTTGTAAGTGTTGTTGGCCATGTGTGTGCAAGTGTGTGTGTGTGGGCGTTTTTGTATAGGATGGGGTAAAATTCTAGTCATCTGGTGCCAAGAATTGGACGGCATTAAGCTTTACATCTTGTCTGCGAAGAAACCCAGGGGTGCAATAAGGGTACTAAAGAATGCTTTTGGCAAAACGCCCATCAGCTCAGGGAACTGGTGTGTGGCATGGTCAGCATGGCAGGGAAGGGGCAGAGCAGGTGTTATGAAGAGTATGAAAAAGGGAAGCTCTTTTCTGGATAAACAGAAACCCCAGAGGGTGAGGAATTATGGGGAAGGTTCCCTCCCAGGTGCAGTGAAGTAAGTTCAAAGCCCCCTCTGCTCGCTTATTTTAGTTTATTTTACACAATAATCTTAATAATCATTATATAAAAATAAAATGAATAATCTTATGTCTTATACTTAAAAAAAACGAATTGAATTAGGGTCTGCAGATGGCTTTATTAAGCACCACCAGTGATATACTACTACTACTACTACTACTACTATTAATAATAATAATAATAAATAAATAACATAAACATGAGGTTCTTCATACTTAAATCACATTTATTGGACGCAGATACTACATGTCCCTATGCCCCTCACAGGAGACTCTGTGGTCATACATTGCAATGACACACAGACGGATAGCAACATCAAATACTCACCAGCATACTTGGTATAAGAGTGTCCATGAAATTTTTTGATTTCCTGTATAATTAAGTACTCTGGATTAAAGCAGGAATTGTGCACAACAGCAGGATGAGTTGATTGAGTTGAAGTTATTTAGCCACAAAGACAAGTATTATTAAACCTCCTTCTGCGGAGGTCCCACAATACATTACTCCTCGAGAATGAGGTTAATCACATTTAATTTCTTCACTAATCCATTAAATATATCATTATGACAGTTGCCTTGGTTTACCTTATGGAATGTAGTGGTGTGCATTTAGACCCTATTGGAGGGGCAAATAAATACATATTTGATTTATCTTAATATGATTTTTGAGTGTTAAATGCAATTCAAGAACGACTTATAGAAGGATCTTTTGTGCATTGTATTGATAATATCTACCAGTTTGTTTTGTTCTACTTCCGAGATACTTGGAATGATGCAGGAATGTGTATAAGCCCACTCAGAAAAGGTCAAAATATGTAAATATTATATTCTTATGCTTGTTACAACGCCTTCTTCTGCTGACCTTTTTTATAGCTGAGCACTCTTTTTATCTTTTGTTCTTAACAAAATGGATTTCACCTCATTTCATTATCTTTTCCAATTCTAAGTGTCTCTGTAAAAATTTTTTTTAAATGCTTCATTTTGTGAGATTTTTAAACATATTGGGCCCAATTTTTGTCAAAACATGTCCTTTTTAAAACAGAGAAATTACATACCGTATGTCTGCAAATTAACTGTAAATAAAGAAAAGTTTATTTGAATAGTCTGGACACTTCCTTGCTTTTGTAAATAGTGATGTAACATCATGATTGTATGAGATAGATAGGTGTGTAGCTATTAGAGGAATTTTACCTGGCCAGGTGATAGGGAGCATGCTTCAAATCTAGCGCATAAATAACAGCCATCAAAGACACAATAACACGTTGAAACAATGGCCAAGTGATTTATCTGTTTTTATCGAGACTATGTTTTGTCATGATGACTTTTATCAGTTCATCAGTAGACATTACTGGTCATATCTACTGTGTACTGCCTGCCCAAAACAGTACAGTATGTTGTTTCAAATCAATACCACAGTACCTCCAGAACTATTAACAATTCAATTGTTTGTTTTGTTGTGGGGTTTTTTCATCAACACACTCATGAAATTGTATGTTCTACAATAATGTGTAGCCAAGCACAATGTTTTGCAATGTCAAGGCAATGTGACTGTGCTCTAAAGAGGATGCATTATTTATGAAAGGAAGTTGGAACACTGGAATGATTTTAAGTTTCCCTTGCTCTTTCATCAACTGTCTTCCTCTTGTGTTACTGCCTCTCTGAATATAACAGTGATGCCAGAACACATTTCCCAACATCACAATGTACACTGATCTCTGGCCATGTACGTCTGTACAAGTGTGTTTGGTAGGATGTTTTCAGTGGTTATAAATAAGACAGTATATCTCAGTATAGAACATCCTACTGGATTACATCAGGGTAATAAAAATACACAATATTATATTTGATTTGCGGCTAGCAACTGCTACATAAATTCCTGTATAAGGAGAATGACTTTTCATCAATTTGTATGCATTTACCAACATATAGCATATACTATACAGCATCAGATGTCTCTCTAACATACCTAATGAATGTCCTTTTCTATTCTATAGTATTCTATTCTATTCTATCTTGTGCCGATGGGTTTTCAGCTACAGTGATCCGTGTGACTACATAGTGAATGTAAAAGGACAGAAGTGTGGTATTATGCAACACAGTGTGGCTTGCACAACTGTCATCTTGTACTTTACTCACACAAGATATCCATGGCTCTAATATGACAGCACATTCTATAACATGACGGCTTTACCACAACATACAGTATATCTTCCACAATGTATAGTGTATACAAACATGACTTGTGATCCATCAGGTTTACAGGTTTCATTTACTTGTTTATTTGTTTTTGTAAATAAATTGTTGTTGATCATTTTCTTTACATGGATTATTGATTTTTTGGAGTAATGTGAATTGCACTAGTGATCCATCAAGTGCGTTAGGCCTATAGTAAATTCTTATTTTAGTTAGGGGATTCACTGTATATTGAAATTGGTTTCCATGGTTTCCAGATAAATTAATATAGCAGTCATACTATTACCTTGTAATAATGTTATAAGTTATTGATTAAAATACTGCTACTCTTAGTTAGAATGGTCATATCATCTGGTACTCTCTCTGCACTAGCCCATGAACCACAGACTCTTTGTTTTCTTAATGCCAAAAAAACAAGACAGTGATAAGCTAACTCCAGCCAGCTCCTCCTCAGCGCACAGGAGTTTGTTGATCGCCTGTCAGCTTAGAAGACTTATCACCTCTCGGCAAGCAGTAACTCTTGATATGCTACATCTTAATATGTCGGATATGTTAATACATGACCGTCAATGACAGCTGGGAAGGTGCAGAATGCAGAACACTGGGGTTGTAGTGTTGCCACAGCAGTTGGTTAAGCGTGGAGAGTGTGGTTGGAATGTTAAACTCAAGGAGCCACTCACAATCCTGAAAGCCACCTAGGGGAAAGGAAGGAAGTGGTTGGAGGGGGAGTTGTGGCAGCAGGCAGGACGCTGTCAGCGTTAGCTAATGACATTATTCTCATAGGTTTTCCGCATCGTTTTCCATCTCTCTTCAGGGAAAGTAATTTGAATCTCCCCTCCCTATTTCTCCCATATGTCCCTGGGGCATCCAAACTGACTATTAATAAGGGTGATGTAGAAATGTATAAAGAATTTGTGAGATTCATATTTATCTGTGTTTCATACAATGAGCTAAATTAAGAAAGTATACCAGACAGGCGGTAATATCGCTATGTTGAGATACCTTATGAAATGTTTATGCAGGTTTAGGCCACATTCAGACTGACATTGGATTAGCTTCCAGGCTGAAAAAAGCTAAAGAATTGAAATGCAAATAAGAAGAGGATTACTGAGAGAGCATTCACACAGCAGAGCCTCCTCTATTAACTGGTGAAATACTGGCCAAAATAATAATAATAATAATAACAAAGAAACTCTTTAACAGGCTAAATTTACAGATTACTCTCGATACTCTGGATTACTCATACTAACTCCTGTTCATAGTGTCTAACTCAATAAATCTCTAGTCACCAGTGAGACACTAAACAAATGGGACAATGCTTAGCACTTTGCCATGTAGAGGTTACTTTTCCCACAATATTACAGCATAATGATCCCATCTGGGCCAATCAAATCATTCCCATTACTGCACACACTCTAATGAACAAGATGCACTTTGGCAAGCAGTCCCTATTCCCTATAATGTTTGCCCTTATTAGCCCCAACCTCAAATAGCTAATATCTTTGACACAACATCAATGACAGAGGGAGTGCTTTCTCTGCCCGTGGTTAAGAGATTTGTTTGGCTATCCTATGAGTTGCATTTGAACCCAAAGAAAATGGCACTTAATGAGAAACTGAGTCATCTCAACTTCAAAAGCATGTTTCCTGCACACCCCAGCACTGTGAAATCTTTAGCTGCAGGGGTGACAGACTTGAAAGTGTCCAAATGTGAATTTACTTTGATTTGTGAGAAAGTACAAAGTAATTTTTTATGAAATAGTCCTTATAAATATGGCCCTTGAATTTGTTAAATTGTTTGGAGATTTTTTTTTCAAAAATAATATTAATAAACCCAATAATAATAACCCCATGTTGTTCTAGAGAATGTGACATTTTAATCTTGTTATCCTAAAGATCCTAGTTTGTTCCCGAAATCGCAACATTTTACCTTCCAGGGATATTGATATGGCATTATAAATAATAGTATTACCTGTATGAAACTATTCAGTTTATTTTAACTGGGTTATTTCAGTATTGACAGTAAGAGAACATGTTATTTCAAATGGTGAGAGCGACCTCTGCTGGTAAATAGTAAGTAGAGCACAACCTACTTGCTGAATTATCCCACAGATTGATGTGTTTATATGTAATTGTGTGTGTGTAATTATTTTATAATTTATTGAACTTGGTTTGACATTGTTTTTTATTTGTTTTTATTCTCTGCATCGTTTGATTACTGCTTTGTTTGGTCAGCTTTAAGTCTGCATAATAAAGATATGGATATATTGTGCATAATAGCTGATGGTGTTCACCAAACTGATATTATTAATTTTCTGATATACTAAAGTTGTCAGTCATTCCGTTCACATTTCTTTGAAAGGATGATGGCTCAGACAATTTAACTTATTTAATAGCTTAGATACTTCTCTTCAGGAAGCCAAAAAGGACCGCTGGCCTCTACCAGGCAAGAAGGGGCAAGGATTGAAGTTAGGAAGGGCAGACGGCCACCAGAGCAAGGTCATCGTATAAAAATTGGGGCAGTCATACATGGCTGAGTCTGGGAACATAAATGACCCCCCCGAGTGTGAAAGAAGCCATTTACCAGGGTCAATGGGGTGGGGGCTGTGACCTACAGTATCTTTTGGTTGGTATGTTCAGAGAATTGGAACAACACTTTCAGAAGGAAAGTTAGAGCCATTGCTATTAAATAAAGGCTGTATAAGAAGAACCACATACAATGACAAGGTGGAGCCATTTTGAAGAACTATAATATTTTAAGGGGGTTTCCTACAGCACAACTTAAAATGTACTTTATTATGGATCAAATTATACAAAAAGTTATCCCCCTTATTCTTTATACAGTTGGATTAAAACTGCCCTCCCAGTACATATACACTATATTCATATATATTATATACTGTGTATATATAACAAGAAATATGACTCAGATTTAACAAACAACAAAATTAGTTTAAAAAATATTCAATTAAACAAGTTAAACTACAATAATGACTTATATTTAGATGTTTTGTTATATTAAAAATACTATAAATAAATAAATAAAATACTTACATAATATTTTCAAAAACAGAAAATTTCATATACAAATTTGAAAAATCTGCAATACCACAATGTGTATTTTTAGTGCATCTACAACTACACTACATGTAAGCAATGTCTGAGGTATCAGACACAGTGCTTTGGCTTAGAAGGCGGAAGAAAATTCCGTGTTTCATTCAGCTTCTGTGTGTCCAGTTGGATGACCATCTTGTGATTCAAATGATTTATAGTTCATATAGTTTATACAGTTCACATGGTCATGAAGTCATTTACTGACCACTCATAGCCTGTGAAAGTGCCACTGTCATCCTGCACAATTGCCCTCCCACTGGGATAGAAATGATTTACCGTCAGGTGAAAATGATCACTCAAATAACGACACATTTATTGACATTTATCTTGTCTTGCAAAGGGGGTAGAGGTAGGCTACAAAACCCTGCCAGCAGAATGACCCCATAATGGAGCCAACAGAAACCTTCAGCCAAGCTCTGAGGGCCTGTATCTTTAGCATGGCAGGCAAGTGTGTGTGATGTACGTGCTGATGGAAAGGTGAATGGAACTTTAAATAAGTTCTTTATAGTATGTGACCACTTTATTTTGGGGGTTGTGGCTCATAAAACATTTGAAAACTCCTGTTTCATACAAAGAAAAATAGCCTTATTAAGGTGGTATATTATGGTCATGGATTCTAAAAACACCATCGGAGCTCAGACAATAGACCATTCATAATATAATAATAGAATTGTGTATAGTTTCACTTCACAATTCACCTAGAGAATAGCGTTGAACCAGTATTTTCTATAAAAAGTACAAAAGGGAAAATTAATGTTTAAAGTGATACCTACCTACCTAAAAATAAAATATTAACTTTTTATTGCTATTAGTACTGTAACCCAAGTTAACAGCACAACACCTCTTGGATGTGCTGCTAATAAGTGATAAAACAGCACTTTCTTTGCACCAGTACGGCACACCAGTGAGTAGTACGAGTAGGTGCACTGGTGTGCCAGAAATATACTGGCACACGGAAAGGGCTGATGTCTCAAGTGATTTCTGCAACTATATTGACTTCTGAAATGAAAAACAATATGACGGCGTTCAAAAACAAAACAGCAGCACAGTGCTGCCGACATGACAAAACAATTATCGCAATAATTGACTAAAGAAATAAATAAATGACAAAAACTTTAAACAAAACTCTGGTTATGGTGATGGGTGCTACTGTGTCTGGAACACTAAAATCATCCCACATTGCAAGTAGATTGCTTCTTGATTTTCAAGAATTTATCTGATTACTTAGTTGGCCTATTATCATGTAATTTGATACATAGGTTACTGTATAGGACAGAACACAAGCAATTCCTCGAACACCAACAAAAGTACAATGACCATAAAAAAGAAATGTGTAATTCATATTTCCCCACACACCTTTCTCTATACTGTACCTTTAATGTCAATGTAGGCTACTATTAACACCATGTAACATTTATGAAAGATGAAAGGTGCTATACACATAAAGATTTACTACTTACACACATGTGCAAACTAACTAAAGCAAAAACCTTGTTTCGAGAAACATATTGGGTGGGTAGAGATAGTAACTGAAAGTAAAAGCTTGAAAATCCCCACAAAATCCAACACCTCTGTGTTGGCTAAAATAGGCTACGTAGGCTGCATCCAGTTAAAATTTCAAAAATATTGTCTCCATTGCAGTGAGTTGTTGTTTTTATTCGTAGTATTTTTATCTCCTTAAAAAAGCGGTTGCTATATAGCCTACATCTCTGTGCCTATATATTTTCATGCAGATGTAAATCAAGTCAGGAAACTTGGGAGCGCACTTTGAAGAATCGGAAGTAGTTGATTTATGCTAATGAAGGAGTTGGGCTCAGCTACGCTCTCAGGGAGCCGCCCTTCATTCACCACATGGTTAAATTCACGGTACGCTCGCGCCACTTTCGCGACCTTACTACGATTCATAAAGTCGTGGCAAACCAAAATAGTAGCACATGGTTATGGATTGTGTGTCCTTGGTTTGCTACCATTTCTCAAGTGGTTTTTCTCCCTAGGTTTTGCTGAAACGGAGAGCGTAAAACGGTAAGTCTGCACAAGTGAGTGAAGATGGTGGATTTTAGAACCTAGTGTCTTACTACGCGCATGTTATTGACAAGAAACCTGTTGTTAGCGCTTTCGGGGAATGCAGTACACGGCAAAAAAAAGTCATTTGCGTTGCACCGCAACACTTAATTAATCCATAGATTCGCTCAGTTTACGAGAGTCTATTTAATTGGTCATCTTTGTATTTAAAAACAATGTTGTAAGAGGCGCATGGCACCCTCTCTCCACCATAGTTGGGAGAATGAGGGAGATTTGAAAAGCGTGTTTCTGCTACACCTCACGTCGGTAGCTTGGGGAAGTGGACATTACCCTATAAATATGCGTTTCGTACTCAGAATATTAATTGCTAATGATGTACACGAGCCCACATATAATCTAAAAAGTGTAAACACAGTTAAGTTATGTTACTCGTTTTGGGCGCAATGCCGCGAGTGCTTAAAAGTGTCTAGAACAAAGCAGCAGCACATGGGATTGTAGTAGGCCCCGCGCCTTTGCTACCGTGTAAGCTGCTAGCTAGTGTTAGCTAACTCGTTGAGTATCCACACGGAACTAATACTGCTAAATGCTCTCATTACTCCTGTGACATTTCCGACCCCGCAACATAAACTCCAATGGTTTTTTTTTCTACACGGTTCCCTGTTGATGAGCATTTAGGAGAACACAGATCTTTAGCTTGTTTAGTCGGCTAGCTTCTCCAATATGGGCTTAGTGAGTTAGCTTGGAGTAGACATGGCTGTGGTGGTGAGAATTGAAGGCAGCAGTAATGCATGGGAAACATGGTGTCGTTAAGCGAGCAACGCTTTAAAAGAACGCGATTGCTCCCTGCTTGTAGCGGCCAGGCTATCTGTATCAACATTTCGATAGCACATGCTTGTAAGGACTGTTTGCCAGTAGCCTCTTCTACGGTGCGGTGAGCTTGTGTAGTTAATTTAGTTTGTAACTTTGCAGTTCTCGTATCATACGCTTGGTGCGCCTAGAAGGATGCAATGAATAACTGTACACGTGATTTGTAAGGTGCAACGTTTTCCCCTACACCTGGAGCATTAGTGTACATTAGTAGGATTTCTTTTTTTAAACGCTGGAAATGCGGACTCCTAGGCGCCATGTTACTGCGTGGGGGAGGGGTATAGGGAAGTGTTGCCCCCACCCCAAACTACTTTTTGTAGACTATAAATCCAGAATTACATTTTTTTATTGTCGATAAAACGCTATATGTAATCAACAATTGGGTTTGTGCGTAGTAGAATACTAAACCTTTGTAATTGTACAACAATGTTTACTAAATATAACGGAATATGTTGCTTAGCCCGCTGTAAGAATCCCGCATTCTTGCTGTAGCAGTGGAAAGTGGTCATCTCAAATCCACTATTTTGCTTAAATGTGTCACATTAACTTGCGTGTCTCATAAAGTTACTGTCAAACTATTAATCTTGTCTCCTCTTCTTGCAGATACTTTGTATGCTTGACATACTCTGGATGCTTTCTCCTGGATTCAAAGATGCATCTCTATCGAAGTATTAAGTCACTGTAGTGTCAAAGTGCTTACAGTGCAGGTAGTCTGTAATATCTACTGCAGTGAAGGCACTTTCACCACTATTTTGACAAATGTATTTGCCCCTTTTTGGAAGCCATTTTAATTACATTATATTATTTGTATAAACTGCCTCAGGTGCTTACCACTAGTGCTTATGCTAAGGTGCATCTAGTGCAGATAGTGAAGTAGACTAGCACCTACTGCCCTAAGTGCTCCTTCTGGCATAAGGGTCTGGAACTGTCATCTGCGCTTTAGCAATAAATGTTTGTTTGCAGATCTCTGTTAGTTTTGCATAGTTGCACTGCAAGAAAAAGTTAGTTGTGCAAATCTATGCAAAACTGACTGTGGCCTGTGTCTCCATCATAGTGATTGTCTTTTAGTCTTTGTATGATGATTATGATTTAGGCTGCACAACAGCCAATACCCTTATCCCCACATTTCAGTAGTATTAAAGTGCTTATAGTGCAGGTAGTTTTATGATTTTCTACTGCAGTGTGAGCACTTAAAGTACTTCTAGATGCATATATCAACATGAAAAGTGGCAGATGGTTTGTGTACATGGGTCTCTGATTAGTTTTGCTGGTTTGCTTTCAGCGTTTTACTGTACTGCTGTGCAAATCCATGCAAAACTGATCATGGAACTGATAAGAATCTCGTCCAAGCAATCCCTTTCTGTACAGGTTGGGATAGGTAGCAATGCTCTATACTTGAATGGTATTGCACTTGTCCCGGCCTGTTAAGGATTTGGGAACTGACCTGCTGTAATTCTCTGTAAAATGGGATTATGCTTCAAATTTAGACCTATTAGTTGTCTTTTCAAAGTTCATGTTTTGATATGTGCAGGTATGTGCAGGAAGAACTTGTGCAGTAAAGTAACTGCTTAAACTTGACTGGTCAAGATGTAGGCCTTTGCCAAACCCATTTATCGTCACCCCTCGTCTTAAGCTTTCATAGTGAACAATAGTTCTAATGTAATGAAGATGGTGATGATCCACTTGCTGTTTTTATTTTTTAGGGATTTGGACATGTCCACCACTAAAGTAAAATATTGACTTTGATTTGTTTTCACTGCTGATACTGTGTGTTTTGGATTGTCTAAAGTATGAAAAGCTGTCTAACTTTTTTTTAAACACGTGCAATTCCTTTGAAGACCACAAACATGAAAGTTTAATCTTTGTCAAAGCCATTGATGTATTTTGTGGGATAAACTTGAATATCATAACTGGAAATATTAAAATATTCAATTGAAACTTCTCAGTATGGTTCTTTACGTGGTTGCGTTGCAATCGGTGCACTTAGTATTATCTCGTTAATTACTTTTACTCTGATTGCAAAGGTAGTTTCTACTTGTGGCTATAAATAAACTTTCCAAGAAGACCCAGGCCTGTGAAACAAAGCCTTCCCTAGTCGACTATTTGATGATTGTGAATTTTAGTAGGCCTACTTTAGACAGAACAGTACTATACACACCAGTTTGCTCATGACTTGCCTGCAGAATGCTCTTACACCATCCTCCAGCAGAGGGTAGTAAATATATAGTTAAAAGCTCTGGGAAGCCTAGACAAGATCGTATACAGCCATGGAAAATTAAGAGACCACTGCACTTTTAACAAAAATATAACATATACATTTTAAATAATAAGCATATATTAAAATAATACATTTTAATATATAATCGACATAGGGGTGTCAGAGATGTGACATGTCAAATCAAGCAGGGTTTGTACACGCCCAGCCAGCCGTCATTGAGGTATGATAAGCCAAATTATCTCAAACACCCATCTGTGCTTTATAGACGTAAAAATATTAATTTTATTGTGTCTGTGCAGCGTTTATGCAATCGAGCCTTGTCAATAAATAAAAGTGGCAGATGTGGATATTTATTGATCTGGGAAGGAGATGTTTTTTCCTTGCTTTTATCTAAATGCAATGGCCAAGCCAAACGCGTGCATGTAGCCTATTACAAATGTGATGTTAACAAGTTAGAGGCACTTCTTTACCTCCACACACATACAACCCACCCCCCACCAGCTGCAGGAGGTGCTTTCCATTATTTGGCATTGCATGGTAGCCTAGCAGAAAGAGCCATTTACTGAAGTGTTCACCTTTCATTATTCTGCCCTCTTTACTTGACAGTCAAGATGTATGGGAAGCATCCAGAAAGGACATGAACTCAAAGATGCATTTCTGCCTGTCAGCCTGTGCCGATTGCTCCAGCAACCTCTATTTACTTTGATGTCCACAAAATCCTATGCCTGTCTTGGAAATTGAATGCTGAATGATTGTGGGCTGTCATGTCCGTATCAACTTTTGTGAGCAAGTTGTGCTAATGGGTCTATACTCTTAGGTGAGTGTCAGAGATCAACATAGACTATATCTTCCAAAATGTGTTGCTATTTCACTTTACGCATTAAAAATGCTCATGATGGACTAGACACCCCTTGGAATACTGTATTGGAACAGAAACAGAAAGACTTTCAACCATAAATTGAAGAAAATATCTCCTTCAGTCCTCAGGTGCTGTGGAAGGCATATTGGTAAAATGTTAGCCATCTCAGTGTGGTTCTAAATCTTCCATTTGGAGCAGATTTAGCAGACATACACATTTGACTCCTAACTTTAAAGTTACATCAAATACTGTAATATTAACGTAAACAAACATAATTGAACCGTTTTTGGTAAATGTTATATGATCATATTTCAGTGTTATTGGAGAATAACTAATCCCGAACTGTTCAGTTAAGTCATGGGAGTGCGTCTGTGTCTCTTTTGTCAGATGCCAGCCTTCTATAGTCATTCAAAAGCCAAGCCCAATTAAGACAGTATTCTCCCGGCACAAAGGAGCGTGTTCTCCAGTTGGGCTTTCTGCTTTGCTGCTGATTGTATACTTCATCCAGCAGACCTATTGCTCCTTCATCTGTGTTCACTGGAGTGTAGACTTCTGATCTTCCTCCTCTCCTTCTCTCACTCTCTGTAGCTTCATCCAGGGAACATCATTTGTGAGACCCTAGCCTGGGACTAGTATTCTTTGCATAACAGATCTTTTACTTTGAACTATATCTGCTTAGGGATTAATGAAGAATGTGGAAAAGTTCAAGTTGACGAATGTCCATATTCCTTAAATTCCACACCCTCTTCTATATCATATTTAACAGACAAATGTTCAAATACACAAGATCCAAGATGCTGGGCTGTTTCAATCATGATTTAGCTTCCTTCCTCTCTCCCTCTCCCTCTCTCTCTCTCTCTCTCTCTCTCTCTCTCTCTCTCTCTCTCTCTCTCTCTCTCTCTCTCTCTCTCTCTCCCTCCCTATAGGAAGCAAAAAGAAAAGACCAAAATCAATACATTCCCTTTCTCAGAGGATCTGATCGATTTGAGAGTATTTAGGTATAGTTAAATATATTCGATTCTCCTGTGTAATTATTGCTTTGACTTTGACATGGTTAAAAGAAAATAGCGAGATATGAATTTCAATAGCAAGAGCGACACTAGCTAGTTGCTCGCAAGTGCTTAGCTATGATTGCTTCATCAACATTTAAAAGTGTCTCACACTCTTCATCAAGTCAAGTAGCAGCCGCAAATTCCTGACAGAAAATTGTATGTCTTAAGGAGTCCTAATGTCATCTGCTACTAATGGCAATCACTATTCAGAAACTATTGATTTTCTTTTCCTTTATCCTTAACCTTTATCCTAGAGTTCTACACACAGTAAGCGGACTACCTTCATGGTTATCAGAGTGTCATTGATTTTTGCAGGGATGTGGTTGGCTCTACTTGCTTTGCTGAATTAAATATTCAAGGGGGGCAATGTCTGTGTTGATGTTTTGTCCCAGGGGATTGTGTAATTCTGCTAACAAACCCCCCAAAAAAGACCCTGTGTCAGCTATGTTGCTGAGACTGCAGTTCACTGTCGGCATTCACTCTGACAAGGGTCTGTTCCTTCAGCTGACCTCTGTGAGTCACCCGTTGCTCTATCTTCAGGATCCTGTGCGACCGGAGAGTGAACTTCAGTTTTACGTATGCATATGGCACACACCAGCTGTCAATTTATGCTAATGCACTTTTGAATTAGCCATGAAAAACAATTAATTTTCTGAGCAGGTTGATGAGAAGTTTTCACAAGGAGCTTAATCACATTCCTTTGTGCCAGAGTACTTGCTGACTATAGAACAAGACGTGGGATGAATTCAAAAGGATGTCCAGCAAAGATGAGCAAACATCATAATGTGTTCAACATTCAATGATACACGAAAATAAACTGGCCTTTCTGCACTAAGATGTTTACGGTTAATATTAAAGTTAGTAATAATACTTGCGCTATTAGAACACCTTATCTTCATTACTTTTGTACTACAGCTAGGGTGCTCCAGTCTTAGGTAATGATTTCAATAGTAGATTTTAGGCAAAGCTGCATGCCTCTAGCATGCATTTATAAAGGTCTACTACTAACAATTCTTCCTGTTCCATATGAGTCTACTTCATACATCCAGTAAATAAATAGCATTACAATATTTTTTGACATTTTTAGCATATTGTAGTTGCTGTATTCCAGTTTCAGGAGAACTGTAGGAGACAGAGAGAGTCTAATAAGCCTATGTGGCCCTAAATGTACCACATGTTGGGTGGAAAAGACTTATAGACTGCTACAATAATGTCTATTCTGTTTCCCATCTTTAGTTCTGGAGTTAATGCCTCACACATTTTTATTTTTTCATTTCTCTAGGCTCCTGTAGTCCATCCAGTAAACGCTGGCAGAGATTTCAACTCTGCAGATGTTGATTCTCTAACTGCTCTGTCACTTTCTAGCCATGGACAATTCCCTATAGTAGTATCCATCTTGGGAATGTTTATTGTTTCTTGAACAATTAAATGTTTTATATTACCCCACCTATTTTTATATTATTACTTTGCTGCGTCATTTACATTGCTGTCAACAATAACAATATAATTATTACAGTAGTCTATTTTATTGAAGAAGCACTGTTCACATCTAACTATAGTGTACAGTTCTGTTGATGGATCTAAAGAGGCTTCTGGTGGGTATAGAGAATTGTTTACCCTGGGGTTGGTTTCTGGAGAGGGCACGCAGAGCAAATGATCATTAAACATCTGTGTGCATTCGATCAGCATTATAATGTGAGCTGTGCAAAATGTACAATCTGTCTCATGTGCATGCTGGGACCAAAACAACAGGCAGGCAATCCTGTAATTCTCCAAAACACAAACCTTTCCTCAAGCAGAGTCAGTAAATTGAGTTGGCCAACCCTATCAGAACCTAACCACACTATATGATTTGATCAGAATATTTTGATCAGCTCTATAATTCTCTATGTGCATCATAAAAACGCGTTATCCTTTTACTCTGGTAAATGTGTGGATTTGGACCTGGGACCTCTTAACAAATTAAAAGGACTTTTTTTCTCCAACCAGTTTAATCCAGTGGCAACAACAGATGTCGCTACATTGCAGAAAAGTCAAGAATTGAGATTTGCATGGTTTATTAATTTCATTGTTCCTTCGGGTCCACCTGAGTGCCAGAGGACAGCACAGCTGGAACAGTGGCAGCCAGAAGGCATAACCATCACTGTGAAATTCAGCTAACACCTCACAGCCCAATTTTAGAGCTTTGCAGTTCGCCTAGCATTTCTGCCACCCATAGGAACCATTCTTGTGTGTTAGCAATTACCCTTGTGGTCAAAACCAGCATTACATAATTTTGTTTTTTTTGTGTGCCCCTCTTACACCTGAGTGCGGAGTGGCTGACATTCCTCTCTGCTCCTCCCTCTATAGCGCTCATGTAGGCTGCCATCTTCTCCACCCCTCCACCCAGAGCCAGGTTCAATTTTGTGCACGGTTGTGTTCCAAAACTTTATTACTTGCAAATTAAATGAAATATTTTGTATGTGTAAGGCAGCGTAAAAAACAATACTGAGTATTTCGCAAGACAAATTCTAAATTAAAAATTAAACATCAAGACGGCAAGGCAAGCATTATAATTAGTTAAATGTAAAGTTTGACCCATTCCAACATTTTCTTTTTAATTTCCAGCCAGATAAAAGCTACCGTTCAATGGCATTCAACAGCACCTTCAGCTCCTCTCTTCCCTTGGCTACTACTAATGTATGATGCTTATTTACACTCTTGTATCTAATGTAAGATGAGTAAGAGAAGATACACACTTGAGGTGTCACTTACGTATGTTATCACTTGGAGCCACAGTCCTCCCTATCACACTTCCAAATTTGGCTGACAGGAAAATGCATTGCATTGTTTAACAAACGGCAGAGCATTGGTGCACCAAGACATTGTGGATAGAGAGAAGAGGTTTTTCACCTGGAGAATCAGAAAATAATACAGCTGAGTCATTTCAGACCATTCTTTTGGTTCATAATGGTAACATGAAACATCGGATTAGTCTTATCTCATTTGGGGCATTTCGCTGCTACAGTTGAGTTCAATCAAAGGGAAGCCAAGCTTTCTTTTCTTCAATTCAGAGAAGAACTGATTTCTCTTTGCCTGTAGGCCCTGTTCTCCTACAAGACACAAGCCCTTTAGAAGAAAAACTAATTTCGGCCATAAGTCCTTGAGGTTCTCTAATGACAGGTTATAGCCCAGCTACCACAACACATGAGAAGACAGCAGATCCATCAAGAAGCTTATGCAGTGGTGGAAGATGTACCTTTCATTGACACGTGTATCACCATCTACAGCGTCGGAATACAAACAACGAGTGAGGGAACAGGCCAGAAGCCTTGTCTAATCCTCCAACCGTTCCATCTGCGATATCTCTGCATGCATTGTATGTAAGATTTTGTCGCAGAGAACCCTGGGAAATTAAACCTTGTGGTGTGCAAGATTTATTGGCAGTAGAAATGACACAAATTGATTTCCTGCAAAGAAACTCCCACGTAGAGACATGAACTACTTAGCAGCTTCTTATCAATTAATAAATTGTCTTCAGGGGCTGAAGAAGTGGTGTTGTAACAGTATGTCTCATGTAGACAGTAGAACACACTATTATTTAGTAATGACAGTGCCATTTCTGTTGCTAACAGTGAGTCCCTAATGTGAGTGTAAGTAAGTAGCTAAGAGATATTGTGAAAAAGATTTATGATGATCTGATTTTGTTAAATGAATGATCCATTAAAATGTCAGCATACTGCAGGTCAATACATATTGAATCTAAGTCTAAAATAATGCTTTTGATTTATAAAAGGTTGATTATACATACATATGTAACAATTTAATACAACCTCAAATAATAAAACATGATCAATAATGGAATGACATATTTTATAGTTTTGCACTCCTGAAAGGTAATCCCTTTAGGATGTGATTGTTCTCAGTATAATATAGACCCTGAATTAGCATATCAAACTTTAGCCCAATCCTATGGAAGTGTGAGCAATTATCTGTCACCACCTGTTAGGAGAGCTGGTGGTTTGACCCCACTTGTCTGAAGACCACAATGACACTGGTACTCCTGCAGGCAATGTCAAACAAGACAGCTGGGTCTAGCCCAACCAGACACACATCACTGAGTACTGTTGCAAATGTATCGTTTGACAGACATACACCAATATTTCCTTTCAGTTATCTATTTCAATGCATCCAATAATTGCTGAAAGGCTATTCTAAACCTACGCTTGGGTATAAGGCACAACCAGGGCACAGCACATCTGTGACTTTTGCATGCTCTCTGCTGCAGATGATATCCACACAAAGGAACGTGAGAAAATAACCCTGCAAAGAGTTCGAGGCCAAACCTATTGCTGTCAGAATGAATTGTGAAAGAGTTCAGTGATTGGTCTGCTAGTGAGAGACAGGCATCACAATGGATTGGGCCAAAAAGTCTGAGAAGGCTGCTGTGAACTTTACAATGATCTACTCTGGCCTACTGGGACAAACTGGGATAACACTGCAAGCCTTCAATTAAAATCTCTCCCTGGTGGTTATTTATTTTTTATTTATACAAACGAGGATGACAATTGCAAAAGTATAGAATTACAAACTTAACATCACAGTTTTAAGCAGCCTTGTGTCATTTTCTAATGTCTCTGCTACAAGCTAATGCATAAGGCAAGGGGCTGTTTGTAGGCTAATCATGTCATTTCTCCAGCTCTACACCATAAACACAAACAGACACCCAATAGACCTGCTAACTCATGCTTCATCCATTTTATTGATCCTCATTTATACAATAGCATGTATTGAGTGACTTTAATAATCATAAGAAACTAATGTCAAACTGGTGATAAATAAATGAAAACCAAGATAATGTGTATAAACGTTTGTCTTCCCTTAAGTTATTAAGTTCTCCTTATAACCTTTTAGGCAAAGAGGAAGATTATTTCTTTAGATCTCTGTTAGCAGTACAACACTTGAGCTTACATCTATTATGCAACACTAGCACTAGATACAGTATACTGTAAATGCAAATATGTGTTATATAAACATAGGCAGCATCGATCAATCAATCAATAAACCAAAATGTTATTTGAAACTTAAATTTGATATGTACACATGTATTGTAGGTTGAAAAAATCTGGTAAACTACATTTTTTTCCCATCTCAATTCCACGCTTGAATACGCATACGCAGATTGTTTATGTGTCTGTTTGTTGTCTGGGCCTGAATGAGTTCGTGACTTTTGAATAAAACATTATAATTCTACAAAAACAAAGAAATGGCCTAGCTTTTCCATCTAATTAAAACGTTGGACCGTTAGCTTAGAACACTGGTGTTGGGGGTATCTCAAACTTGTCAAACTGAATCAAGGATTCCTTGAGGTCTTCTCCCACATCTGGCATTTCTTTCATTCAAAGGATTTTTCATTTATGTTGCAAGCAGTTTGATGTTTGAAATTGAATGTGTTCTTGATGAGGGAAGCTGGGAATTGGCCAGCTGTCAGATCAGCACTATTATCTGCCTTTAGGCTAGACTTTGGGTCCCTGAGGTGCTGGGACCCTTGCTCAGTGGCAGTGTATCATTCTCAGTGTGTGTCACCTCCTTGATGGAAATTCACTTTAATCAGGAAAAGATTCAGGGTCCCTTTTGACTTGTTCATATTAATTTCCAATGTGAGCCAAGTCACCAAAGTTCACATTCATCTATTCAATATCCATTATTATACTGCGTTAAACCATTGGTGTAATGACATACTGTAGGCCAGATACAAGTGCAGGTAGAAGTAGGTTTAAGTTGAAAGGAAGTTCGTACATACAGAACCATAGCGAGATAGGCAAGACACATAACAGCCCTGCAGGGTACCAAAGGCTCAGGGCCCAACCAAACTGACACACTATAACAACAGTTATATTCTCATTGTTCCTTATGTCTTTAGTATTATAGCTTCTCACAGAGATTTACGATTTAATTTAAGCGACTGTAGCCTACAGTATAACCTATAACTTATAGGGACAATGCGTACAACAACACATATAACATATTGGTATGGGTCTATTTATAAAACATATACTCATGTTTTCAGATGCAGTGTTTGTTGAGGCACAGAAGGCATATTTGTTGGTATTTTTCTTTTTTCAAAGGAAAAGGAGAAGCTGTGCACTGAGATAGCACTGGGAGGACATCCCCGGCGAGAGGTTTCTGAAAAATGTAAACACATCTCAGGACACCATTCATTTGAATTGAAATCACATGTTGCCAGAAGTTGATAATGTAGCATTATTAATAAACGAGGAATTGAGGAGTTTGTGTTTTCATACAAATTTAAAACATCTTCAAGTGAAGCACATTTTAACTGTACTGAACAAGCACATCAAGTCTCCCAGGATTGTAAATATGCTTGTCAGGGAACAACAAGTCTCCTGTGAACACAGTGAACCTATTATACTCATGAAAGGTATAAGAAAAAACAAGTAAGGAGTTCTTCGATCAAAAACAAAAACTGAAATTACCATCCAGAATGCAATAGGAGAGACCAGACGACAAAACACATCTGGTGTTAAAAAATAAAAATGCTGCATTATGGGTGCATTACGGATGGAATTATGCGGGCATTATGGGTTAAATTATGTTGTCTAAAATGCGCACATGCATTTTGAGTTATTCACCTCAAAACATAGAACTAAGCTGTAACACCTGTAAGGTGACCCTGCCTGACTCTTGTGTAACGTGCAATTGTCAATTAGTGTATTTAAGCGTCACCATGGTCTATGGACCTGTCTCTTGGGGCCATGGTAAATAGTCAGTCAATGCACGTGTGAGCCTGTGCGTGCTTGTACTCATTCACACACGCACACAGATGTTTTGTCCAATTACCACATTTTATCCCATATGCCTACACTAAAAACAACAACAGATTATTAACAGTGTTATTAACAGAGTTACGAACATGGCCTTCATTGTGCAACATGTAGGCCACATTCGTCGTACCTCCAACCAGACAACGAGGTCAGGATTGGCTTTAGTTCCTTCCTGTTTTTATGTAAACAAAACAAGAATGCGCTAACACTTAATCTTTCCATTCAAAATTACAGAGGGCAGAAAGCGGAGTGGAGATTGGACACCAACAGATTTGTGAAGCCTATCTCACCTCACACACTTCTGCAGGCCCTGTGTGTGTGTGTGTGTGTGTGTGTGTGTCATTGGTGTGATTGACCACTGGCTTTGAATTGGAATTGATTGCTAAAGGGCCTTAACAACAAAACGCTTTTGGTATTCTGGCAACAGTGAGGGGAGAGTGTCACTCTAGCATACTGCTGTCAGCAGAACAACTGGGTGCCATATTAATGCATTGTCTAGCAGTCTTTGATTTGAGTAATGCTGTGTCCCTAATTGGGTTGTATTGATCCATCCCACTCTTGTTCATGACTGAACAGTCATGATGAATGCCTGTCTGCTGGGCTTAATAATAAATAAATAAATACATTTAAAGAGTAACTTGATAGTGTCCTCCTTAACAAGTTAGATGTTAGTACGATAGATTCGAGATTACTTACACAAGTAATATAATGGAGGTATTATATTAATCCCACTTTGGCAATATGTTTGCTTGACTCTTCTCTTAATGCTTATTTGGCCAGCTTACTAGAGTCACCTTTAATTCATTACTTCTATTTTTTTAAGGTTTAAGAGTTAGGTCATTCATTATTTTTTTAATTTTAAACAATTTATGTGAACTAAAAATCCAATATAAGATCTTTATACCTATAATTCATAATTTGAAGGCATTTGAGTCTTGAGGCATTTGCTTTTCTAAACCCATGATATGGGCCATAATTCAATAGCAACATCAACATATTTAAGGTTTTGACAAATAATTACCAGTTAGTATGGATTTTCTTCAGCCATGCAAGTAGGGGCTAAGCCTATGACAGCATATTATACTGTAGCGATTACACTTCATATAATGTTAAACACGATAAAAATCTATACGAAAATGACTATACATGTAAGTGTGAAGGAGGAAAGAAGGATAAAGCTATAAAGCCTATTGATTTTACAAGATGTGATGTTTATTATCGTTCGTGACATTTGTGTATGATTATAGTGTTTCACACAGTCATTTGTAAAAATGATGTGTGGCATTTGTTTTTGTTGCTCTGAGAAATTGACATCACACAATTAGTCAGCTTACTGCATGTCTTTGTCAATTCAGATGACATTTGGAACTATTGCCTCAGTAGAATACAAGTGCATGACATGTTTAGGATCATTTATAAAAGTTGAATACATCCATAACAATGACAATGACACAGAATTCAGCAAGGATCTACCAGTGAATCATTGTGCTGGTTTTGGTGCCCTATAGGAACAGGAAAGGAACAAAGCTGGAGTGCACAGCATATTAAATCATAAATAACCAGAAGATCTGAATGGTTATTAAATAACAAATAACATAGCCTGTCTGTTCACCTATATTAAAATGTTCACCTATATTAAAATGGAGTAAAATGGAGAATAGCGTAGCAGACATTGAATGGAGTTGAAAGGTAATAAAGAAGGGAGCGTTATGTCTTTGTATAAATGGTTGTTTTTAAGGCTGCCTTGGAACTGACAAAGCATTGTGTTGCCAACAGTGTGTTAAAACACCTGCCCTGTGTGGACCCTCTGCACTCTACTAGATGAATCACAGCGTTCTTTGAACACCAACAAAACACCTAACTCAGCTACTAGTGTCTTGAACAGCTATTCGTGTCTTGAAAGTAGTCTTGAGATGTATTTACCTATTATAATAAAATTTTCTGTTTACAGTGTGATTAAATATTTGTCTTTCCAAAATATAAGAATGAGTAAAAAACAAAATACATCATAGATCATCAAGATGATTCAATATAGCATTAAATAATGGCATATTTTAAGCTAAATATAAAATTAATATAAAAATAAAATTAGTGGCTTATGTGGATATAGTTACTTGAGCATAAGACAAACAGGCTATTTTCTGGTGATTCACAATCTTTGTAGGTGGAATTTCCTCTAGGTCAGACAAGATAGTGATTTAAGGACATGAAAGTGCAAAAATTTCCTCTAACCTTTTGTGATCTTAGACAAGTATATCTTCTCCGAGATCATCATAATACACTGGAATACATCAGGCTGCAGTCAAAACCAGCCGAGGAGAAAATTAACTCTTTTTGAATATACAGTAACTGTTTTTCTTTTTTCATTATGCAAAAGATACATTTCTCATAGCTAGATGAGACATACCTCAAACATAATGTTTCTAATGCATAGCACAGTAGCTGACATGATAGCAACGGCATATTCAGATTTTTGCCTTGCCCTAGGCTTGCGTAGAATGATAACTTTCCAACCATAGCAGAGGTTATTGAAAACGCTTATGAGCAGAAGCTGAAGTTGTCAGGGTAGAAACCATTAACCCACATACAGTAGGCATTGCATTGGCTAATATATATATATTTTTTTATTAATTAAGAAAATTAAGAGATTTGTAATTGACAAATGACAAGGGACAAGGGTAATTGTGATGGCTAGATGACTGGGTGAGAGCATCTCCAAAACTGCAGCTCTTGTGGGGTGGTCCCAGTCTGCAGTGGTCAGTACCTATCAAAAGTGGTCCAAGGAAGGAAAAGCAGTGAACCGGCAACAGGGTCATGGGCGGCCAAGGCTCATTGATGCATGTGGGGAGAGAATGCTGGCCCATGTGGTCCGATCCAACAGACGAGCTACTGTTGCTCAAATTGATGAAAAAGTAAATGCTGCTTCTGATAGAAAGGTGTCAGAACACACTTGCAGTTTGTTGCGTAAGGGGCTGTGTAGCCTCAGACAAGTCAGGGTGCCCATGATGGACCCCTGTCCACTACCGAAAGCGCCTACAATGGGCACGTGAGCGTCAGAACTGGACCATGGAGAAGTAGAAGAAGCCCATGATGAATCATGTTTGCTTTTACATCATGTGGATGACCAGGTGCGTGTGTACTTTGCTTACCTGGGGAACACATGGCACCAGGATGCACTATGGGAAGAATGCACGCCAGTGGAGGCCATGTGATGCTTTGGGCAATGTTCTACTGGGAAACCTTGAGTCCTGCCATTCATGTGAATGTTTCTTTGACACGTACCACCTATAAGACCATGTTGCAGACCATGTACAGTGTACATGGTCTGCAACAATACATTGTACATCCTTTCATGGAAACAGTATTCCCTGATGGCAGTGGCTTCTTTCAGCAGGATAATGCACCCTACCATAAAGAAAAAATGGTTCAGCAATGGTTTGAGGAACACAACAAGTTCAAGGTGTTGACTTAGCCTCCAAATTCCCCAGATCTCAATCCAATGGAGCATCCATGGGATGTGCTGGACAAACAAGTCTGATCCATGGAGGCCCCACCTCGCAATTTACAGGACTTCAAGGATCTACTGGTAATGTCTTGGTGCCAGATACCACAGCACACCTTCAGAGGTCTAGTGGAGTCCATGCCTCGACAGGTCAGGGCTGTTTTGGCAGTGAAAGGTGGACCTACACAATAATAGGCAGGTGATCATAATGTTATTGC
>JAODLI010004997.1:0-28849 GCA_027575585.1 Percopsis omiscomaycus | reverse complement strand
AGGCAGGCAGGCAGGCAGGCAGGCAGGCAGGCAGGCAGGCAGGCAGGCAGGCAGGCAGGCAGGCAGGCAGGCAGGCAATGCTAGACTGAGCCAGTAATCCCAACAATCAAAAGATAACCAGAAACAGTTTGAGGAGCTGAGACTGCAAATTGAACGTGTCAATTGATTCATCACATTATCTTGTTGTAATAATAGATATTATATTAAGTATACCAACTGATATCAAATGAGGTCGCGTGTCTAAAATGTGTGTGGGTGTCTGTGTGTGTTACATGAAATGCGATGTGGGCATGCACGAACCCAGCGGCATAGCCATTCGACAGAAGAGGAAATCTGTGGCCACTTACTCTAGATCCAATGATTAGAAAATAATGGCAATGCAGCGATTTTACTAAAGATAAAATGTATGTTACCCTATAAAATAGTAGCCTAAAGTCTAAGACTGAGTGAGTGTAGCCTACCTACTAGGCCTACACCCCTGTTGTATAGCCTACATTGTGGTTGCGCTATTTACCGACTAAGTGGAACCGTTAACTATGGTTAACCAACAAATTGATTTCCGTAGCCATCAATGGGCGTGTCGAAACGATAACATCACTGTAAACGAATATCGGCAAACAAATCAAAGAAAGCATGCAATTCAAGATTATTCTTAATGTCGTGCTCCCATGATGCTTCGGTCTTTTATTAGGCATAAACATTGAAATATGAACCCAACAATTTATTATATTGATACCGGAAACATAATTGAAGACTAAATGTATCACACATTCCTTGCAAACCTCGGGTGTTTTTAAAAGAATAGCCTAACATAATGTGTGACTGACTTCCTCCCCCCCCTGAATCCCCGGTGCAGTAGGCTAGAAATGATGTGATGTGATCACGCGGGAGTCAGAAAATCCGGGGGGTCATTCACTAATCCCCTATTTAAGGTCTCCTCAGGTGAGGGTAGAAGTTGTACTGTGGGCGCGTAGGAAGGAAAAGGCATCGTGTTCACTGGAGTGATGTCGATTTGGCTTGGAAAAGGGCTGGTTTGAGAGCGCAGAAGTTGCAGAAGAACCACCGTTTGTGGAAGCTGGAGACGTTTTAGCTTGAGCTGAGAGTTTTGACACATTAGTTGGACATGTGGAGGTGCGTGTTTTTGGTGCTGCTCGGTGCGGCGGTTGTGGTCGCTCAGTTCCCCAGGGAGTGTGTCACGCCAGAGGGACTTAGAAGTGGGCAGTGTTGCCCGTCCCCATCGGGCCTAGACAACGACCCGTGCGGTTCCGTTTCTGGACGCGGACAATGTGTTTCCGTTACGGCTGACGCACGCCGGCACGGGCCCCAGTACCCCCACGACGGACGGGATGACCGGGAACAGTGGCCGGTCCGTTACTTCAACCGCACGTGTCAATGCAACGGAAACTTCAGCGGGTACAACTGCGGTCGTTGCAGACACGGATGGGCCGGGGTAAACTGCGACCAGCGGGTCTCCGTTGGTGAGTGTAACCTACCCTATAGCATAGCCTACATACGTCCCTCTTTATACGAATATAATTAGTAGTAATAATAATAATAGTTATTACAGTTTTTCTCAATTGCTAAAACACTAAAACCCATTGGCTGAACAAAGTTATCAGTTGCCTGAACTCATTTAGCTAATTGTGCAGTCTATTTTCAATACCTTAAACCATTTCACATGGTAAAACACAATTTGCCGATCTCACTTAGACTTTTCAGCAAAACTCTAAACACATTCTCATTCTCAAAACACATTCTGAACTCTAATGCACATGTCATCCATACTGGTGGTAAACACAAGTGGCAACAATCAAATACAAATAGAGAACACAGGTCATTGATAAAACACAACCACTCAAAATTGATTTCACTTGTTTCAAATGATGTAACACAACCAATATAAGCCAGTTCAGAGAGCAAACAGGTTGTTGAAGGTGGGAAGGAGAAAGTCTGAGAATGGATAGAAGAAACAATGTGAGAGGAAGAGGACTAGTGTGTAGGCCTATGCGAGGTGGGGAACGGGGAGGAAGAGGAGGAGGGCAAGGAAGAGGAAGAACAAAAAAAAAATTGCAAAGATCAAAGCAGAGTAATAATTTCTGATCAATTTTGAGCTACTATGATAGAACAAGTTTTCGTTCATCAAAAGACAATGACGGAAAAATAGGAAATTTGTTTTGAGATTAAAAATGTATTTCTCCCTGAGAACTATATGTTTTGAACAATGTGTTTTCTATTTGTTGGTGTGTTGTTTACTGACTGCTTGATAGTGTATATCATTTTTATCACTTTGTTTATGATTTGAGAGCAGTGTTTGATTTAGAGCAAAGATAAAACTGTTTTGAGGGGAAAGTTTCATTTTGCAAGAGGAGTCAGAGGTTTTGTAAATAGTGCTTGAAGATGAGGTTTTGTGTTTACAGTAATGTTTTCAGAAAATGGAGCAAGGTTTCAGCAATTGAGAAAAACTGTAATATAGCCTATAACATTATAATGGCAGAAACAAATCCACCATAATATTGAAATATATGGGTTTCAGGTAGGCCTATTGCACATAAAATGCATTTGCCAATCTTAAAATGATACTCCCTGATATGCCTATATGCCTAATATGAACTGAGAAAACGACCAAATAAAAAATTGTGTAACCTAGTTATGAAAAGTAAAGATTTAGGTCTTAATGTTATATCACAGTACGAATTTGAATCTTTTTTAAATCATTAGAACTCCAGTCCTCATTGGCAGATTAGCAATCTTTCTCATGCTCTCCATAATCCCCCAGTAAGAAGAAACGTGATGTTGCTGAGCGCGGACGAGAAAAGGGCCTTTGTGAGCGCGCTGGATCAGGCCAAGCGCACGGTGCACCCGGACCTGGTAATCGCCACGAGGCGCTACGCCGAGATCCTTGGCCCCGACGGAAGCACCGTGCAGTTCGAAAACGTCACCATCTACAATTATTTCGTGTGGTCCCACTACTACTCTGTCAGTAAGACATTCCTGGGCGCAGGGCAGCCGAGCTTTGGGGGAGTGGATTTCTCCCACGAAGGGCCTGGTTTTGTCACCTGGCACAGATTCCATCTGCTCCAGCTGGAGAGCGACATGCAGGTGAGATGTTGGCTGAAATCAACGAATTAAAAGTAGTTTTTTGAATATAAAAGAATAAAGAACCCGTTAATAGTAACCATGGTGCTACAGTAATTCAATCTTGTTGAAAAAAATCTGCACTTAAAGAACAAATTATAGGATAGGCCTATATATGATGTCATTATATGGAATTGTGTCAAGAGAGATTGTGCCAGATTGTGTTGCTTCCACCCCAGGTTAATAATCTTCAATTGGCCTCTCCCCGGCGTCTGAAAAGTGCATTCACAAAGACGGATTTACTGTAACGGTCATTTCTCCTCACCATCATTCAGGCCATGCTTGGGGACCCGTCGTTCGCCCTGCCTTACTGGAATTTCGCCATCGGGGGGAGCACATGCGACATCTGTACTGATGATCTGATAGGTGCCCGGAGCAGCTTCGACATGAACTCCCTGAGCACCAACTCCATTTTCTCTCAGTGGAGGGTCATTTGTGAGAGTGTGGACGACTACGACACGCTGGGAACCATCTGCAACAGTAAGATTCACTGCAGGATTCTCGTTTTCTATTTCCACAACATGCTTCTAAATGGTTTCAGAAGTTGCCCTTAACAACAATGTTTTGAGCGAATGAGTGAAGACAAACCCCCCCTTCTCTTGTCTTCCTCCCAGGTACCGAGACCTCTCCCATCAGGAGAAACCCGGCTGGAAACGTCAACAGACCCATGGTCCAGCGGCTTCCTGAGCCACAGGACGTAGCCGACTGCTTGCAAGTGAACACATTCGACACGCTGCCTTACTACTCCACCTCCTCCGAAAGCTTCAGAAATACCATTGAAGGTGTGTGTGTTTGTCTAAGAGTTATATAGGCTAGCACCTTGCCACATGTACCGACTCCCAAGACACATGAATAAGCTTCAATAATAATAGAAACAGCACCATCTACAGTTAAACACAGGCTATTGCAGTTGCATTCAACTGATGGGTTCAAATTAGCGCCAGGTCATTCACGTTTTGTTATGTCGTGCATTTTCTCACCATTACTTCTGGGATGGCAGGTTATAGTGCCCCCCAGGGCAACTATGACCCTGCGGTGAGGAGCCTACACAACCTGGCCCACCTCTTCCTCAACGGAACAGGGGGACAGACTCACCTCTCCCCCAACGACCCCATCTTCGTCCTGCTCCACACCTACACTGACGCCATCTTCGACGAGTGGCTGAGGAGACACGGCCCAGGTAGCCTTTGCGACCGTTTCCGAACTGCTGATTCTAAGGACTACACCCGTAGTTACAATGTTGTCACAAATGACCTTTAATGGTGTGGGATTGGACGGTACGCTTTAGTTTGTCTGCGGTTAAACATCAACCCTTCCACTGCCTTATAGATTCAGCTGTATACCCCGAGCAGGATGCCCCCATTGGTCACAACAGAGGGTACAATATGGTGCCGTTCTGGCCCCCTGTGACTAACGCTGAGATGTTTGTGACGGCCCCTGATAACCTTGGGTACTCCTATGAGGCTGAATGGCCAGGTATGAAGTTTAATAATAGAAAAACGTATCTGGTTAAGTTGAATTTGTTACTATTGCGATAAGAATCTGACCGTATTAAGGTTGCATACCAATAACTGAAGCTCTGAGAAATAATAATGTGCTTTTACATTTTGGTTGACTGTGATACATTGCAAAAACTGCCTTCTGCTTTTCTAGGTCAACCCTTCACTCTCACCGAGATCATCACCATGGCGATTGTTGCTGCCCTCGTTGTCGTGGCCCTCGTCTTCGCCGCCACGACCTGCGTCGTGCGCGCCAAGTCTCGCGGGCAGGAGGGGCGACTCCCCCTGCTGGGAGACCAGTACCAACGTTATGACGACGACAAGAGGCAGTCTGTAGTGTAGAAAGGTCGTTGACACATCATCGTCTCTAAGTGTCTCTTCTCTTTTCCAGTGTTTAGATACACGTGAAGCCAATGCCATTTGGTAACTGCATAGTTGAGCCATTGCCAATCGTAAAGAGCTTATATGAGCACTGAAAGCAGGTGCTAATAGCAAATAATCATTTTCATACTGTAAATAACAAGGGACTTTTGTGTCCTGAAAACATGAACAGTCTACTTCCAGATTCAAAATTGATTAAAATCGTGTATCTGCAGCATATTTTAAGACTTAACAAATGTTTGATCAAATTAAATAAACTAATGAAAATGTAAAAACTAATACAGTCATGGATATGAGGTAGCATTTATTAGGCTACTTTGCTGCTGTTAGTTTTCACAATGACTGATGAGAGGTACTTACTGTAACTGTTCTCTACTTTTTTTTTTAGGAAGAAGTAAACCTGAATTACAAACTAATATTGATCCCTGCCATATTCCAGAGAGCCTTGATGTGTATAATTATTACATTTAAAATTCTACAAAACTCTGTATTCATTTTTTATTTAAATATTGCTATATTTAAATGAATGTATTTTAATAATCATTTGAAAATGTTCATGCTACAATATGTATTGTATTATTTGGAAAATGCTTTTTATATTATTGTAATCATGACATTTCATATCCACAAGGAGGTGCAATAGTCCACTCTCGGGCTCTGTTCTACCATATCTTGGGAGGAGCTGCAATTGACTAAATAAATATGCTTTACATTGCCATTCCTGAACCTGTGCATATCACTGTAAAAATGTTAAATATCTGTTAAGTTTGCATACGTGTAATCAGTGATAAACTGCAACCTTAGTATAGTTTTAGTGGATTTGCCTCAGGTTATGAATGAATTATAAACCTTGGCAGTCACTAACAGACAAGCTGTGCACAGAGCACATGTGCATAATAGGCTATGTGATGATGGACATTGAAAAAGCACGTGGGTGTGCCATGCACGGTTGATTTTATACAAAGTTTTGAAATATTTACTTTATGTAGGCTGAGCACCACAAGAGGGCGCCAATTCCACAAACCAATATATAGACTTAAATGCATACACAGAGCTAACGAGTTACATTTAACATTCTTGGAGCCATTTACAGACTAAGGAACGTGACCGTAAGGCGGAGGTAACATTAGTAGGACACATGCATATTGCGTACTCTAGGCAGGAAACCCGTGACCTCCACTTGCTTAGAGTAGCCTTTTTCACTATCCTGAAGGTGGTTAAGGTACGTGTTAAGATGAGGGCTATCCTGATTGGTGGTTAAGGTACGTGTTAAGATTAGGGCTATCCTGATTGGTGGTTAAGGTACGGGTTAAGATGAAGGCTATCCTGAAGGTGGTTAAGGTAAGGGTTAAGATGAGGGCTATCCTGAAGATGGTTAAGGTAAGGGTTAAGATGAGGGCTATCCTGAAGGTGGTTAGGGTACGGGTTAAGATGAGGGGGGAGCATGCGACATCTGTACTGATGATCTGATAGGTGCCCGGAGCAGCTTCGACATGAACTCCCTGAGCACCAACTCCATTTTCTCTCAGTGGAGGGTCATTTGTGAGAGTGTGGACGACTACGACACGCTGGGAACCATCTGCAACAGTAAGATTCACTGCAGGATTCTCGTTTTCTATTTCCACACTAATCGTCAATGGAATTACAAACACCTGGCTGACTGAAACATCATTGTGAATAATGAGACCCATTCCTCCAGCTGAGTGAAGTAAAAATGATACATTTTGATTCCCGACTGTTAAAATAGAAATGTAATGGCATTAAACCCACAAAACAATACATTAAATATGTATGCAGTATTTTATTATCCAATTAAACTAAATTTCAGATATTTATAAATGAAGTTTGTCTCAAAAATGATCTCAGACTCATACTAAAATCAAACAATAGAAACAGCACCATCTACAGTTAAACACAGGCTATTGCAGTTGCATTAAACTGATGGGTTCAAATTAGCGCCAGGTCATTCACGTGTTTCTCACAATTATTTCTGTGATGGCAGGTTAGAGTGCCCCCCAGGGGACTATGCGGTGAGGAGCCTACACAACCTGGCCCACCTCTTCCTCAACGGACTTTTGTGTCATTACAACATGAACAGTACTTCCAGATCCAAAATTGATTAAAATCGTGTGTTTGCAGTAGTTCGTTTTATACTGAAGAAATATGTATTTGATAAAATTAAAAAAACTAAAAGCTAATACAGCCATGTCTATGAGGTTGAATTTATTAGGCAAAATAGCTGCTCCTTTCCTTTCTACTCTGTTAAATGAGCTCTTAGAATATTAAGCAATGCATAAGTGAAATAACCATGATGACATAATGCCGTCCTTATAGGAGAATGTTGTTTGCTTGCAGGAGCTGGTGGCTAACCAGTTCAACTGTTGTACAAATGTACTGATTGTAAGTCGCTTTGGATAAAAGCATCTGCTAAATGCTGTAAATGTAAATGTTAGTTTATACAATGACTGATGAGAGGTAGGCCTACTTATGAGAGGTAGAACTCTTAACCACTTTTTAAAATCCTAATTAAAGAACAAGTGAAACAGAATTACAAACTGATATTATTGTTACCTGCCATATTTCAGAGCCTTGATGTGTATGATCATTTAATTTATAACCCTACAAAACTTTTGGTTTTTAATTTTATTATTGTAATATAGGCTATTTAAATTTGTTTTAATAATAATTTGCTAATTTTCCTGCTACACTTGTATTAATTGTAAAATACTTTTGTAATCGACATTTAAAATCCACAAGGAGGTGCAATAGTCCAGTTTTAGAATATGTTCTACTATATCTTTTCGGGAGCTGCAATTAATATATGCTTTACATTGCCATTCCTGAACTGAACGTTTATAGCTTGATACTGTAGGCCTAACAGTAGTGGTATCTAAGATGACTAAATAGGCTACACGATGTCAGAATAAACTATGGGCTTTTGCTGCATGTCTTTGTTACAGTCACAATTTCAGACTTTGTGGACAGATCCTTGGTCTCAAGTTTGCGCGCACTTGGTCTACACTTAATTTGTATGAGACATAGGCCTATATTGCTTGTATTTGTCCTCAAAATTCTAACTTTGCCAATCCATCAAAAGTTACCAGACACTTGGCATGTGTCAACTGTTCCGGTCACACCTGTCTGGCGGTGTCAGGTTTCAGAGGAAGCTCTTTAGGGTGGGTCGGAGCAAAGCACGTTGTGTTCAAACCTCCATCCACTCACTGATCAGACATTTCAACTGGAGGTCTAAACCCCACCAGAGCAGCAGGCTAGATCATAGTAACTTATTTTTTAAAACGTCTGTCTCAACACACCTGCAACTGCAATGGACCAGCAACAAGCATCATGTTGTAAGTAGGCTTATCGTGTTTCAACAGTGTGACTGACTTGATCACTTTACTTAAAAAAACAAAACTGCGCGTCTCTGGATTGCCCTCGTCTCAATCCGGCGTTCCTCATCAAATCGCCGACCCTGTTCTTGCCAGTTAAGTCATTGGGAGTTGTTCCGAGGTCGGAGCCACATAATTTGCTGCATGCTCCAAAACACACAGTGAAAGCCTATCATTTATCTGGCATTTTAGTTTAGTTTCGTTTTTTTTTACCATGGACGAGGACAACGACAGAGTTTTGCCCGATTTTAAGGATATAGAGACGAAGTTGGGTCGCAAAGTCCCCGATAGTTTGGTTCGGTCGCTTGCGGGGGGAAAACCTCACGTCAAGCACGAAAACTCTACTGTGCCGCACTTTGCGAAGAACCGGGCAGATTCTACTGACTTGAAGAGACTGGAGAGCAAAATGTTGCTTTTAAAGCAAGAAATGGTGAGTGTTTCTCTCTCTTCGTGTCTTACTTAAATTAAATATTAGACAAGAAAAGATGTGGCTACTATAACCTTCTGAAATATTAAGAAAAGGTCTCAAAACAGTGCTGAGCCCAAATGTTCTACTGTATTTAATAGGCTAACCGCAAACCAGATGGGACAGATCCAATACATAATATAGGCTATGTGTGAAGAATAGAATCATTGCACTGCTCACATATTCTTGTCACTTATTCAAAGAGAAGTTGAATCAAGCCTAATTTGCAATGAATGAACAGTAGGCTATGGTTACATTTCAGAATGCACTGATGATGTCCCATTCACCCAACAAAAATGTGAAACTTGTTGAGAGCAATTCACACTTGCCTACCAGTCTCACTCGAATTAACGATATTCTCTTGTGATTCAAACCCATCCGCGAAAGTCATATGCCACCCCATTCTTTGTTGTGTTCGA
The DNA here is from genome assembly GCA_027575585.1 of Percopsis omiscomaycus. Taxonomy (NCBI): domain Eukaryota; kingdom Metazoa; phylum Chordata; class Actinopteri; order Percopsiformes; family Percopsidae; genus Percopsis; species Percopsis omiscomaycus. Next base: position 19,560 of record JAODLI010004997.1, on the reverse strand, counting down.
CTTTTTACGGTTCCGCCCACTTTATTTATAGACTACAGTAGCCCATATCATAAGCATTAGTCTTGCACCGCCCCCCCACTTCCTCTTCAACTCTATAGGTTAGCAATGGTATTAGGATTTTAGAGCAGATGGTCAGGTTGACGGCGATTTTAAGACTACGGCTGTGGTCTTATGTGAAATGACCAACTGACCGGCTGAGGAAAATGTTAGGCTAGAGAAAGCATTTGCTAATGAGAGAGACTGAAATATTTTATTGATGCCTAGGACTTGATGTTATCTGAGCTATTTTCCAGAACATAGCCTGCTAATGTTCACTTTAACAGAACACAACACGCCTATGTAAATCTACTATGACACTGAAAATTATGTTCTTCAGTTTCCAAAACCCCTAATAAGCAGGTGTATAATGGTCCAAAACAACCAGTTTAACTCAGTTGGCCCCATATTTGGCTCTTATGCTGTTGTCGACAGTCCCGGCTAAATTTGCATGTTAATCTGTAATCCAATCAGACAGATCTACTCTCATGAGCTCATTGATGTGTTGACTACTAGGCCTACCACCCAAAACCTATGTTAGATGCTAAATCATTAGCAGCACCATTGTGTTAGGTGATTATTTCGACACTCATTTGTAAGCCTTTAAAAAACAAATTATCGTTACTATTAATGTTTTATTCATACATTTCATCAATTACTCATACCTAATAAACTTGTGTCCTTATTCATCTCTGACAATGTGTTAAAGTGTGTATTCGTAGTATGGCCTACTCACAAAGCAAATACACTGCCAGCATTATGGGCTACTGTAAGTGGAGGCGGCTTGTGAATTCACTCCCAAGACAGGCTCTGTTTTACTAAGCCAGCTGTCTGGAATATTGTATCAACTCTGTCAGCCCCTATCTGGCTGAATGCATTTGGACTGTGCCATGGCTGTCACCACAGCACAGTTACACGTTTCCCTAGCTGGTGGCCATTAGCTAGGGAAATGGGGAAATTCTTTTGAATGACCCCGTAGGCAGGCCACCATCCCCCAGTCAATGGCATGGATGTCATGGTGGTACCATACATCAATGGACGCACTGTGTATAGAAAATGCATATCATGAAATGTTTTAGATAAAAAGTCCCTTCTGGCAGCAAAACAAGTCATGGCTTTTTCTTCCACAAGAAGGTCTGTTAGCAAAAACAAAATAGGCACACAGTGTTCCGTCCCTGAGAGTGGAATGAAAACGATTTCTCATTTGTTCGTAAATAGGAAAGAGAGTGCAGAGCAGGGGTTGCCAACTTTATTCAGTGCAGGGTGCCCCAGGGACATTTTTTTATAATGCTGGAGATGCTTTAGTTAGTTAATCATTAAGTACTTTCGTTTGTGGTTTGGGTTAAAACAGTTACCATCATTAGCTGTTTTTTTATTTATTATAGTGTATTTCGGGGGACCCCCTACCAATGCTCTGGGGAGCCTTGGGGCTCCAGGAATCCACGGTTGGAAACACCTGCGCTAGAGCATTCCAGGGCTGTGAATGAGCTGCTTTCGTTTGGGCATTGTACTAGTAACGGAAATTACATTCATTACTGGGCCATTCGCTATTGATATGAAGTTTTAGGTATTAGCTATTTACTGTAGCTAATTAGCTATTTTTAGATATGTTCAGCTACATCTAATGCTCTGCCCTCTCAATGTGAACGTATTCTCTCCAACACGCAGGCACATCTGCGAGCCATTGACGTGAAACTGATGCGCCAGCTCATGTCCATCAATGAGGGCATCGAGTCCATCCGTTGGGTGATGGAGGACAAAGGGGGCGTCACCAGCCAAGAGGGCAGCCTGACAGGCAGCCTCTACAGCCTATCGGACAGCCAGGACGGCGCCTCGCTGCACAGCAGTTTCAACAGTCTGCACGACTGCAACAGTGACGGGCTGGATGGCATATCCGTAGGCAGCTATCTGGACACGCTAGCCGAGGATCTCGCAGACCACCCCTCGCCGACGGACTCCGACTGCTTTGTGGAGAACTCCCTTATTCGCGAAGAGACGTTTAGCAAATCCCCGCTGAAACTGCGAGTGGAATCGGATGAATACTACTGCTTTGGATAACAGTTATAAGCAGTTTACTGACCTCGACATTTGTTCCATGGGAATGTCACACCAGTCACTTGAGACTTTTAAAAAAAAATTCCCACTACAAAGGGTTCTAATGTCGTTTTTAATGACACTTTTACTTGATAAATTACTTTTACTTTGTAGCCCGCAACCAAATGTTATTTTGTGCATCAACCTTTGCCACTGAATGTTATACCAATAGAGAAAACATCTTTTTTGTTGATGTGTTGTTCTTATGACTGAAAAATATAGTGTTATACACCAAAGTTTGTCGCAAGGGGCATTTTTACTCCAGATACTAGCTACTAGAGACTAGTCTAGATACTCCACAACTTCTTCCAAATTATTTTCTCAAATTCCTTTATAGCCTCAAAACAGTCTGTGGTTGAAGTAGGAGTTTTAAAGTGACACAGTATCACAGTTTGTGCCAAAATTGAAAATACCAGGGATTAAATGCAGTTATTACAAAATAATTCTCACCAATCCTGCCATGTCAAATATCTGTGAAACAGAGATGTTTTTTCCCTGTGGTAAATAGAATTTGCACTTCATATTGGGACAGCCACAATCATTTGAGCTAAATAATAGCGTAGCTTTGGATTTAACAGCAATTTAGAAAATTAGAGATTTCACACTGTGGGCTAGGAGAGACTTATCCCTTTTTGTGTGGCAAAATAAGATGTTGTATAGAGTGCTAGTGTAAGTCAACAGTGCAATTCACTTACAGCACTAAGTGCAATTTGCTTACAGCACTAAGTGCATTTTGACCCTAATTCAACACGTATCTTAAGCTTTTCCTTTATTACAGGTATCTGTCTTTACTTTTTTCACAAATGTTAAACCTCAGTCAGCATTAGATATTTTTTTTGTTTTTGTTTGTTTTAACCAAAGAGGTTCATTAAAAGCTTGGGCCAGAGCTCGGTTACCTTTTTTATGTTGAAATACCAAACCAATACTATTGTCTTAAAGTTTAAGCAAGGTAACACTTGTGTGTGTATACTGTATACCAGAACTGCGTTTTGTTTGTGGTGGACACATGTCAAACAGATGTTTGATTGTAGTATAGGCACATTTTAAATCTCGTTAAAAAATTCTATTAATTTCTGTACAAACTCAATGATTTTAGCTTTATATGCCTATGCTTATCACTCGTGTGCTGTGTATTTTATGTTGCCTGCTTTTTAAAATTGTTTTTAATATTTTCCAAAAGCTATGCTGGGAAAATGAAATAATATATTGTGATTGAACCCTGTCCTACTTTGTGCAGAGTTGTTTTCATTCCACACAAGCTCCTACAGATTGGTTATTATTTATTTTCTGAACACAACCTAAGATAAACATTTCATTGTTAGATTCGAGCTAGAATAATTAGAATAATTTGCAATTATTGGTGCTCTACATAATTTAGCTTAGGAAATCACCATTAAGTTAACTAATCTCACAGTTTCTTTAAAACAACACAACCCTAGGACAGTTACACACTATATTCAGGAAATGACTGCCCATTTAGCCTTTTTCTGAAATACTTCAGACTATTGCAGGAGGAAGACCGTTTGGGATAGACATTTAAAGTGCCTAGCAAGACTTTACGATGAGACTGACTACAGTGTGACGCTAATGCTTTTGTGAATGCATGCCTGGTACAAGCGGAAGCAAAGACCAATAAAAAATAGCACAGAGCAGGTACAGAAATGTTATTCATGCAGAGTATTTCATTGTATATTTACAGTTTGTTCTCATCCATCTAAATAGATACTTGCTGTGTTTGTTGCGATAAGTCAATTCCCAGGCAGACTGTGTACTGGGGAAAGTCATTACTTGAAAATTGAGACCAGTGGTCCTAAACAAACCAGTGGCCACAGGACATACTTCACCAGTTGTACCGACTAGGATGACACACTCTTTGTTTAGCCTGACAGCCAGACTTTAGCTGTGGAAATGTTGCCTTGTCAATTAATCATGAGCTAATGAGTTCTAAATGAGATTCTCTTGGCCTTGGTTTTTATATTAAAGAATCATTAGTACCAATGATATATTTAGCACCCTTCTTGTATAATGTGGGGTGCACATAATGTCCACGTCTTTTGTATTCATATACTGTAGGTCTGTATGGCCACAAAAGGTACATTTTCATTATTTCATCTCTTACACTTCAGTTATCCCAACTAAGCCAGATATATGAATTGTTCTTGTAGTTTCTTAACCTTTGGAAGTGCAAAAAAGCTTTATTAATTTTATGCATTCCTTCTTAGAGCCTTTGGAGCGTTTAAGCTCTCTGACAAGCTAAACCAAGCTAAGCCATGGTGCCTGGTGAATGGCAGCACAACATCTGTCACAAATTCAATTTTATGCACAAAAGTTGCCTCGACTACTTGTAATCTCACAGTTAACTCACAATGTCTTCACTGACTAGCTTTATATTCCTTGAGTAGGAATGTTATGGCTGAACTTGGAAGAAATTGGACATACAGAACAGGTTCTACAAGTTTATGCTGTAGTGAGTCAATATTTTGTACGGTACATTAAGTTTTTTCCTTTTTAGCCTTTCTAAGCCCTACAATCTCAAGCCAATCTTTGAGGTCTCCCATAAACTTCATGCCAAGTAATTAATGTGCTGTCAGTCACATAATTATACGTTGTTGAGTCTATGAATATCGACGCAGCTAAGCATGACTTTAGCTGCTACCATACAAGTTAACTGTAGGTTTTGTACATGCTCAAACCATAGTATCTCAGGTTACCATTGTTACCACGTTTCCACGTTTCCCTTGAAGCCATGGAACAAGTATCCATCTCCAACTATTCAAAATTGTGTTACTTCTTATTTTATTTCAATGACATTGTAACCTGAAAGGTTTTCATGGACTCATTCCTGGTGCCAAGTACTTTAAAACAATAAACATTCAGTAATAAAAATAACTGACAACTGATTGTACATTCTGGATGATTAGGAATGCGGAGATTAGTTTACTGCAGACAAAACAAAATCCTGAATAAGTCTGTAAAGATGTTTTGTAAAGAAAGCTGTGACCAATTACAATTTCCTACTCTCGGGGTGAAAGACATGTAGGCCTTGTGAAACACAAACAAGAGGGGAGATCTGGCAATAGTCCTTTTGAGCTCCAGAGCAGAGTGCAAAGTTGCTTTCCTAATTACTTCTCCAAATGATTACACCGGGATAGAACTGAGAGAAGGGCGTTTTGTAGTGCTCCATTAGCAAATTAGACACCGGGGTTGGACCTATGGGATGAAGTGAAAGCTAATACCGTTTTGGTTCTCTGGGAGTCTGTCACCAGGCTACAGAGGATACAGGATATGGGCTATTGCATTAGATTGAGGGGATCAAAAGAGCCATACACACGGACCCCTCAGACAGGAAGCCGCAGAGGAAATAGACAGTTGTAGAGTTAGTTTAGGCAATCCTTCATTCTGCTGGCCTGCGGTTTAGCTAGGGGAATTCCTCATCATTGAGCTGATGCTAATTGTGTCACAAATGTCCTGCGACTTTTTAGACGCTGCAGAATATATGCAGAAACCTTAGAATTATGTGGATTAAATTAGCTATAAATATAATACTTATTAAAGGGACACTCCTGAATATGTGTCCGAAATGATCCTTGTGGTTTAAGTTGTTGTTTTGGTTTGAAACTGAAAGCACAGAGTGCTGTATGGCTGTAACTCCTCTCTACTCCCCCCTCACAGAGCTCCTGGGCTTACACCATTCTTTATCCATCCCCTCACAGACATGTACATAGTTGTGTTTCAAACATAAACAGGGAGCTGGGGCAGAAATCTGAGGTCCTAGGGGCGCAACAACACAATCACGGAGTGGACCGTTAAGAAAGAATGTTGCTTTTGTTGTGCTTCTCGCTCTCATTCACAATAGTTTTGACAGCACATTAGTTCTACTTTGTCTTGCCCTCTTACATTCCCAGACAGGGAGAATTCCATGTAGGGAGATTTATGATGTCGTGGCAAAAATTAATAAGGCTTATCTCTGAGCAGGAATATCCAGTTTCGTCTAGGAAAAATACTTATTGGATGTCAAGTTTAACCATACTGCTAATGTCGTGTTCCTCTGGGGATTTTCTGCGTCACTGAGGCAGGGATCCAGCTCAGCTTCAACCACAGCGAATCCTTAGCTTCAATTAGATTATTACAGAACTGTAATGAGCCAGGAAGATAACATTTTCAAATGTTTTCAGTTGGCTCGCCGCCAAGTTGGGGGCATACTGTATTGGACCATGACTGTGTCTTGTGAAACCATCTAGATCTCTGTGACGAGTCCAACCAACATGGCTGAAGTAGACCCATAATATTCCCCACAGGCAGTGTAAATTAAAGATATTTTCTACTGCATAATATATAATGTAAAAGTAACTCAATGCCTCTGTATCGAGCATTTATGTTTTGAAGACATGCAATAATTACCAAAAACAGTTTATGTTACTGCTTTGCCAGCCTATTTTAAGGATTGTTTTTTTACTAGTGTGACATATCATGTTTACACTAGTAAAAAGTAGGGGGGCAGGATAGTCTAGTCTAGGTGTTGGACTCCCAGCCCCAAGGACATGGGTTCCAGCCCCCACAGTTGGCCTACCTGTAAGCATCATGCCTAACCCCTACGTTCTCCATGTAATAGCAGCATGTAATTGTAAGTCGCTTTTGATAAAAAGCGTCCTCTAAAACGACCTAATTCTAATTCAAAACGACCTAATCCTAGATGCAACTGCCAGGGAGAAGCTGGTTTGGAATTGACAAGATTTTCTGTTGAAGAAACTCGTTTAGCCAGTTTATGACCAATAGCAATGTCAACACTCTCACCCTAGGGTGCAACCTTTATCGTTTACATTAGTCTAATACCCCTTACACACAAGTGACTAATTGTATTGTATGTTGATCTATCTGCACAATCCATCCGGTGTCAACGTGGCTATTTACACAGGAAAGGGTTGACACCTTATAATGTAAACAGAGAGCTGTTGTGACGCCCTGTGTGCGCGTTCATATGACATGATGCTGAAGACACCATGCGCAAGACTTGCAGTTCCTGATACAATTCGTGAAGAAAATATCCTTGTCCTTCTCAGTACTTTCCCAAACATTTTACCATTGTTTTTCCCCCAACAGTTCTGATACCATCATAATATTTTGATTATCTGACCCATTTCTCCCTCTACCTTCACCTTGATATCGGCTGGGTAGCCCTGTGACGCTGGCAGTGTTTGATGTCTGTCTCGGGATGGCTGGCTCTGTCTGCTCCTGCACCAAGCGTGGTCCTACCCACTGAGCCAGCAGAGATTAAACAGCGGGCTACATCAGCCAGGAAGCTTCAACTGTCAAAGAGAGAACAAAACAAACCCCTATTCAATTTGATCTCTTGCTATCTTCCTACCCTGGGCTGGGAGGCTTTCCATGGCTATATTAGGACTACAGAAGACCCCAGCAGAGCTTTTTAACTTTTGCCTGGCTCTTTGACACCTGACTTTTGAGTCATAAGTGAGATAACTTTGAAGTCGGTTGAAGGTTGTCACTTCCTCCAATTAGTTCAAACAATCTCGCAAATGTGTTGTAAGGGTCATGGCGGCATTTCTGCTTGTTTTTCTGGTGTCTGGCATTAGAATAGAAGGATTTAACTTGTATATAGTCTGATTTGCCAGGCATTTGAAGGCCATGTGGAAGGGCAACTGCAAACATAACAATCCAGGGCGAAGCTCTTACATTGACCGTCAGAGATAACCAAAGCCTTCTGATTTTGCAAACTCCACCTCTACGATTTGCTTCTTAGAGAGTTCCCAGACTCGTATGTAAAGCGAAGCAAATCAAAGAGCCAGAGCTTGCCAAATCAGAATCTTTTAAATCAGGCTGCCATGTGGGCCAGCAGGTCAGTTGTATGCATTATTTATTTATGTTTCTGTGTTTAGATTGAGGTTATGAGAAAAGGAAAGCAAGTTTATCAAAATAATGTATAGTTCATATGTGCACCATGAATTTCTTCCTTGAGTTTAAAAATAGCTATATAGATATAGTCAACAGATAATGTCAGTAGAGAAAAAACATTTTTAGGGACTTGCTCAATAAATTCTTCATTATTTCTTTGCCTCAAGCATTTCATTGAGAGCACGTCTGCATAGTTCTTGCGTCAGCCTGTCGACTTATATTGGACCCTGTAATGCTGCCAGTCTTCAGTACTGGATTTGCTTCAGAGTATCTCTGACTATTTGACATAATGGGATCTATTCCACCCAATAGCTCCCCCTAAAACTGTCATCCTTTCTGGGAATGTTCCGGCAGGGGTTTATGGAGATGGGATTCTAGTTTTAAGCACAATACTTCCTCCATCACAGTTGTTCCCACCACCCCCCATGGTGCAGTATTACTTGCCGAAGATTATTTTGTGTTGGTGACTGATGTCACCTCTTAAGTATGATAGTCCATGTTGAACTTGGTCTTCAAGCAGTACATGTCAGCTTTTTCTGATCTGATGAGACAGTTGAACATTTATTCAATTTGGTCACTTAGTGTTTATCCAAAGCGACTTACAGTGAGTAAATCAGTCTCCTAGTTTCTCTCTGGTCACCCTCAGATCTTTGATGACTGGACTTCACCAAATGGACAAAGCTGTTCTTGTCTGTCCTCTTGGCACTGAGCTAGTGCAAAGTGCCAGAAATAGGGATTCACTGGTCAATTCTGATGTCAGACCACACTGAAATCGCCAGGCAACACTGACAGATATGTGTAAAGAATAGCCTCTTGCCCACCCAGGTTCAAACATCTAAATCTCAGCTAAAACCGATGTGTTTCAAGAATAGTGTATCAGAACCTTGAAGGTCTTCCTAAGTGCTTTGGTTAAAGAGGTAAAGGACCCCTAATAGGGGCTGGTCAACATGCAAATCTCTCAAACATTTTCTTGGCACTGTCTTTAAAGCCCCTCCATTCAAATCCAGAGCTTCAATGGAAGCACAAGATCATTTCTACTTGGACAGGATTTTGATGCCGTCCATCGCTGCAATGTAATTTTGGAAGGTTTAAATTACCCCACATGAACGTTTACAAAGCAAATAGTGAGCATAATTTCTCAGCTGTCATTTTTGAAGGAGATATGACCAGAGTGAGTAGAGCGAGGGAACTTTAACTATGACCATGCAGAGGGAATGTTTATCCCAGTAAATAGTGGTTTCACTCTGCCTTGCTGAACGTTACTGACATGGTATTTGTGAGGCAGTTGTTTGAGGTCCCACACAGAAGACATTTAACCCAGCTGTAGACCCGTTTGAAACCCACACCGTTGAAGTGACACCATGTTTTTGTCTCTGACTTGACTCTGATTACCCAAGCAGTCGACCTCCCAGCCCCCACATACACGCCCTGTGGGGATATCCACCTGTCTTGGCTGCCTCCTGGGGATGACTCCCCCAACCCCCCACCCCTTCTGGCCTAACAGACAGTTCTTTGTGTTGGGGGTAGAAAAGCCTCTTAGCAGCCTGTTACTGATAGGCCTCTGGGGGCGTCTACTGTCAAGGAGGAGTTACACCACTATGTTCTAGCTGTACTTTGACTACTGTATTTTAAAAAAAACGTGTTTTACCTTACAACTACTGTATAGAGAAAGACATGTTATATGTTTTTTTATCTGCAATCCTAAAGGGATGTTGAAATTCAATATCCCTTTAAACATTTGAAATCCTTTCGGTACAGTTTGGACAGATATGATACCTTAAGGATGTTTTATCATGTATATTAAATCATTAAACAGGAGAGCAAGGATCTTCAAAGCCTTCAAAATCAATGATAAACTGTCCAATGAAATGAAATAGTGCATAAATTCAGAGCGATGTCATCTTGAAAACACATAGGTGCAGCATTACCCAGCTGTGATTGGTTAGCAGTGGCCAGTAGTTGAGGTAATAGCAGTCAGTCACCGGTACTTTAGGTTAATTATTACCTCTGTCTTCAGTCACTGTTTGCATCATCGGTGCTGCTCACCCACAATTTGTCTGCTTATGTAGATAGATGTCTAGCTTTATGCCAACACAGTAATAGGACATTAAGACAAAAAAAAAAGACTGTATTGTGTGTGAATGCTGTTTGGGTATAGTTATTTCATGGCCCTAATATCCATTACTACTTGTAAACTAGTTTATTGTTACTGAGACCAACTGGGGCAGTATTGGCCACTATCAAATAGAAAACAGATCAATTCCATGCACTCAAAGATAATAGGGCAGTTGAGTTTACAACAGAAATGTCTTAGTATCTGTTTGCTAATATGGGCACTAAATTTAAGCTGCAAGCTCTTGCTATGAAACATTGACATCAACAAATGCATGGGAAATCTCAGAATCTCCACATAGCAGAAATTCCATGACCGCCTACTTATAAAATGGACAGTGGGAAGATGGATGGCCTGTTGGCTTTGCTAAGGATGGTTGTCTCAGTGTTTCAGAGCTGCTGTGCTTTCAGTTTAATTTCGTACCATTTTGTTGTACTATGAATGTGTATAGCTAAGATTGCCCGGGATGTTACATGGGTCTATTAGCATGCTGCTATTATATTTTTGTGTGGCTTACTTTACAGGGAATGCATTTTGAAATGTTCCTGTTATTTAGAATAAATGTATCTTGTTAGTGGGGGTTAAGCACTTGGCATTACTCTTTTTTTTGTAAGGTATTTTTTCTAAACATTACTTTTAAATGACATTGGAATATGCAGCACTGAAATCCAATATCCCCTAGCTGTTGCTAAGTGCATGGTTCCAGTCAAAGCCAAACACAGAAGACCATTTCTTATGTTAATTCCTCCATTACAAGTCATTGTTCCGAATAGTTATTAAGACCAGTTTAATTTGGAACACCTTAGTTCCTTTTCTCGAGTTGCTCCTGTGAATTTTGTTTGTTTAAATGTGATGGATTCTAGATAATTTTTTCTGGTCAATGTTATGCTAGCACTCTTACTGTACATATGTTACAATTAGTCTTAACTTACAATGTATTTTTTCTGCTTACTTCTGCTCTGTCAAACCTGGGTTTTTTCCATTTTCCATTTACATCATTTAGCAGATGCTTTTATCCATGGTTATTGATTCACATGGCACATATAATTGGTGTGGATGACCTTGAAGCCAAGGTCATGTGAAAGCCTCTTATTAGTGCTATAAAATAATAGTATAACCCTGCAGCGTTGTCTATCAACACATCACATGTCTTTCAACAAATAGAAATGTGCTGCTGACTTTATGACTTTACAAAATTAAAAAAACAATCTCAGCCAATGATAGACTTTATAGTAGAGGCTATTAAATAAAGTTATAAAGTCAACTGTCACCATGTCTTTAGACTAAATTAGATGAAGCTTGTTTTAAACCTTGTGATTGAATTTGCCTGCAGGAAAATATTTTATAGGTATGTCAGTGAAAGCTCTACAGTAACAAAACAGTAAAAACACAGAAACAAGCTCCTGCAGGTCAGATGTGAAGTTTATGAATTTGCTTTAGTTTTAACATGCAGCCATACTCCGAGTCCTGTCAGTGTAAATACATAAAAATAACTGTATGTTTGAATTAAGTGCATAAAAATACATTTAATTTATAAATACAGTTATTTTTGAACAAATCTGAACCTTGAACACATTTCTAAAGGTTTGTTGCTAAACAGTAGTGCAACTAGGTTGTCACATGCTTTTCTGCATGTGTGTTTGTTTGTTTTTCAAGCATGGTTGCAAGTGCGTATCGATTGGTGTGGGAATTTGTGCACGTGAGACTGCCTTTGAAATCACAGTCATTGCCTTTTCCGCATGGTTGGAATTCTATTGCGTGCAGCTTCAGAGATCATCAAAACCTTTTCTCAGCCGAGACATCGGCCAGTTTCAGCTCGATCCTCAGGTACGCGTGGCATCTCAACAGGACACCCGCCGTCATATGGTGACATTTCTGGCTATGATACAAAGGTGACAGGCAGACAAGCGACCTCTCTGAAATGCCAGTGATGGAATCCAACCTTATCTCTACCCACGGGGTACCTCTTCGCCTTCCTTTGTTTTTGTCCTTCCCCCTTACATTGATTTGACAACAGCAAGGCTTACGTTTGGCATAAATAGAGGTTATTGTGTGGTCGACAACCCAGAGCAACATAATGTGGGAGGAAGCTCACGGATGTTACCTCTCTTACCTCTCCCCATTTTGTGGTTATTAGCCTACACAATTTATGCCTACAGTTTTCCTGTTGTTGTTGTTTAATTTTTAGATACATTTAGGTTTTGGATTAAAAAAATGGTGTAGTGTAGCTTCTGTGGTGGCAAGAAATTGTCTTCTCCCCCTTCAACATGTTATTGGTGTGTTTGTTATTGTAGAAATACTTGGGTCTCTCTGTAATGGTTTAGTGTTTAGGCTGGACTGGGAGATTAGGTCCTTGTAGTTATCCCCTTCATGTCCGTGCGTCAGATCTCAAGGCTGAAGAGGGACCTGTTGCTTTCCACTGTATGGGAAAGTAAACGGGACCCCCACCCTTGCTCACCGAAGGGGTGAAGTGTTGTTTCGTGTATGTGTTCTGGGCCAGATGGTAAGACCTGCCCTAGGGGGTAGTTGTCTGGTTTACCTCAATATTAAAGACCCCCTCCGTTTTCTTTGTCATCAGCTCATTTGAAATGCTGGAGATGGTTAAAAGATGGATTCTGTTAAACAGGAGGTGTTTGAAAGTGGCACAGTTGTAGTGTCTACATGATACTTCCAGAAAGAAAGACCCTATTCAGTTGGTATACACCTCACCCATTTGATATTAAATTAAACCAAATGTTTTCAGTGCCGACTGTAAAATATGGGGCATTTGGGGCGAGATTCAAAAAGGTCCGAAAAAATGATTGAGTATTAAAACCCAACAAAACGTCTGTCGACATGCTAAGAAATTGGAAGATAGATTTCATATCCACCCAAAATATTAGGCTTATGTATGAAATAAATTGACAAAGATGAAAACTAAAGACATTTTCTCTTTAGTTTATTTTAGTTAGTGTTGCAAACACACAATACAGTTTATTTATGTTTTTTTTTGTAAAGCTTAGTTTTTAGTGATATTTCTGTTACCGAAAATGTTTTGTTCCCACCTAGTTTTTGTTAACTATAATACCTTACTGTAGAGTGGTCTGTGAGAGGGCATACTGTATATACGGCGTTGTATACGGGTCTCAGTGGGGATTGGGAACAGGTGTGTCGTTATCTAATCACCTGTCTCGCTAGAAAAGGCAAGCCAGGTGAGCAGAGCAAACAGGAGGCCACGGACACGGAAGCACCGGCAAACCTTCCGTGAACGCCTAAAGCCTACTCCAGAACTGTTTATGTGTGTAAAACCTTAGAATAAATTGGTCAGCTGTGCTCTGCCTCAACGAACCTGTGTAACCTCTCTAACATGGAACCATTCCATACTGATGGTAGATAACAGCGCTGCAACACTTCAAATGTACCTGCTGTCTTTTAAGTGGGAAGTGAGTCAGTCATATTAGCAACCAAGAAGCACGGTCAGGCTTTGTTAGGAGAATGATTAGGGGCTACAATGGCATTACGATATAGACTATAGAATTATCGTGATACACCTAATACCACAGAATAATAGAATAACATGTCGGAACAACGACGGTCTTGACTGCTCTCAGAGGAATTCAGCAACAATGGCTTTGAATGTGACTGCTATCTGCTACACTTTCAAGTACTGCCAGTCCAACATGAATTATATCCTCACCACAGCTCAGTTGCCCATCACACAAAATAAAATAAAAAATTACCTCTGTTATCAATAAGTGTTGATGGCAGGATCGTTACAGTGTGATTTATAGTCGATTGCATACATTGCTAATGAAACACCGTCATGTGTCAAATGATTGATTGGATCAAAGGCAGCCCAGGATCGGGAGATAAACTTACTTAATATTCTTTTTTGATAAACTGTTTTTGATTCACTGTAAACGTGACTACCATTTTGACGGCATAGCAGGCGCAGATGAAGCTCACCAAGTAGCACATCCAGTAGTGAAGCCAGGGGCGTAAGCGCTGGTTACTAGTTTTTCCATTACTCCCAACATAAAATCAATGTGATGCCTTTATTTTTGAACCAGTCACAGAGGGATGACAGTCAATAAGGCAGGCAGTCAATAGCTCTTTATTAACGACAAAACTAGGCTACTCTCCATCATTTTAAATCAAACCTTTTGATGAAGGGATGGTCAATGAATTGCAAAAGCAGATTTTCATGATAGTATAGGGGGTAATTTATCAACCATGAGGTGCTTCCATATACAGACTACGTTTAGAGTGTGATATTCATTTTCAAGCACATTTCTTTCATTTACGATGCCCCCGATGGTATTATTTTCTACAGCCAGGCAACCTTGGACTAGGTTAACCACCTGCTAACATAACGGACAGGTAGTTCCTCCATTCTCTGCTCGGCAAACATTTACAGCCGTCTGTGTCATTGCGTCACTTTGCACAGGGGTCATAAAGCATTGACTCAACATTGCCTTATCAGGCCCCAGCCACGGTGATGTAATGAGTTGGAGCCTGGAGCTAAAACTCAAACACATGCCGGCTAGCTAAAACACACAAGGCAAGAATTACGAGGAAGGAAGAAAAAAAGACAAATGTATGTCGAATGGCATCAATTAATTATGAACCATCACATACAGTATATTTTTTTGAAATTTGTAATTTCACATGGTGTTTGTTGAAATGCTTCGGCCTTTCCTGGTGACACAACTTTTGTTAGCTGTAATTGACTACATGGCCAGAGGTTTATGAGCAGCAGTAGACAGATGTTTATGGGATGGCTCATGCTAAACTTAGGTGTCTGCTGGACGGTGTTGCTAGCCTCAGCCTGAGCTATGCAGTTAACATTTGTTTTGCAAACATGTTATAATTGATGCTAAAGGCAAACCCCACTGGTTGTACAATATTGTCGGAGAGTTTGGTGTTTGCTTATGTACCGGGAGTGGTGTCGTAACTGTAAACATTGTCCCCGCACTCTGCAAACGCACGACAGGCCGATGAGGAAATCCGATCTCCGATGATGTCAGCGTCACATTAGTTACCTCCCAGGCTTTATTTTACAGTCAAAGTGCGGAGCCTCCGCTGGAAACCTCACTGTAAATCACCAGGACGTCTAGCTTCCGGCTTCAAGTATAGCTCTGACATAATGTCAGGTTGTTCTGATTGTTTTCTCGGACAAATATAATAATTATGATCTAAATAAAGGAACTTATTTATATGGTTGTATATCTCCTCTGTTTGTTAGCAATTAAACACAACAGTGAGCAAAATACTCCCCCAGCAGTTAAATGGGACAGTTGCACTTGCAGGGTAATAGTCTGATCAGGTTTGGCACAAGGGGTCTTGGGTTGCTTTCAGTTGTCTGCGTTTGTCATTAATCACGACTTAATTTCTCAATCTTATCAAAGCAAGGAGGAGGAGTGCTTTCTAACGTTGGAGAGCTCCAATATATCAACTCCAGATTGCGATAACCAGTGTTTTAGCATGATGTATAGTCTAATAAAGGTTGGCTAGGTGCTTTCGACACCGCTTACAATTACCACATCATTTGTCAACAACACTAACACCATTGTACTGAGTGAGGTTCTTTAAAGTGTAACTAATAAATGCTGACTTTATCAGCGATGAGGACTGTACCATCCTGTGCTGTGCTTATCTCTTTGACAGCTCTTCGTAAAGGGCTAGGACAAAACCCTCAGGGCGACTTAGTCACCAAGCAGCGGTTGCCAAATGGTGTCTTCCAAAACTTCGCCTAAGGAATTTCCTTTTCAAAAGATTGCTGCCTTTAGCAGCTATCTCTTTTCTGTTCACAGGTATTCAGCACACACTGTATAGACACCTCGGTACGAAGAATGCTGTCAAACTTCCACCATGGAAATCAAATTATCTTCGCAAGTTCGACTATGAATGCACACATATTGTGGAAGATTGAAAACATGACCTTTGACCTCATATTTTCTTGACGAGGAGGGTGAAACCTGATCAACCGGTCGCCGGCGTGTCTTGGGTACACAGGGGATTCTTTCAGCTAAAGGAGATATCTGATCCGTGCAAAATGCCAAAGATGGCTAACAATGAATGTTTCCATTGGAAAGAAAAGAATCCACAGAGATGATTTAGTTGTTACTGTAGATATGATATCAAGACGTGTGCACAAATGTCTGTGTTTCTTCCTGTTTGTTCCGCTGTGCAAGCAAGTATTGTCTGCGACTGATTCGCATGTCAGCGCAAGTTTGTGAAGGGCAGAATTACCTTTAACACCCGCTGTGGCGCTGAATATCGACTCTGAACACTTGCAGTGTTTACTGCATCACCTTCATGTGAGCACTTGCTTCTTTTATTGAGCCAGAAGCTTTCCGTTCATTTTTAAACTTTGAGAAAGAGAATTGTCAAACTTTTGTGACCGATCTAATTTACTTGACTAAACTACAGTATACAGTATATTATTCATATACTGTAGTAGAGTACATAGCTTTTTCAAAGGAACAATGGCCTCTTTGTAAGTGTTCCCTTTTGAATTAATTGCTCAATATTCTGTCAATCTCACACGCCTTATTTCTGTGGTATTCAAGCGATGCAGTAACCCCTATTAAACAGTCAGTGTACACAACTGTCAAGACGAGGTGGCATGACAGATCCCAATAGGTATGTGTGCTGCTGACTCACCCCCGTCTCACTGCTAGCTTTAGTTTGCTTAGCCTCTCGAATGCCAGTGTGGAGTTAAACTGAGTCACGGAGCGATAGTGACATCTGCTACGGCTAAACAAGTGGCGACAGCTTGTTTCACAGGGCACATCTGAAGCTGTGACCTGGGTCACATCTGAAGCTGTGACCTGGGTCACGCATTAGTTATGGGGGGGGGGGGGTTAGTTTTGTTCTTCAACAATATATAAAAGTGTGTCATTGTAGCTTTTTTTTTTTTATTACAGCAAGGAAAATGTATCCGTATCCGGATGGAAAACATTCACACAAGTCTGGTTGACTTGTGATGATATTTCCATTTTTTTTTTTCAAACTGACATAGCGTGGCGCCATTGTCACTGCAAGGCTACACCACCTGCCCAGGTTCTGTCAAGAATGACCCAGTGGCAACATGCGATCTCACATCTAAAGGCCATGTGCAGAAAGGCTTTGTGTAAGCCAGCCGGTGCTTCCTGAACCGGGAAAAGCGCGGGCTAACCCGCGGACCTATAGGGCCGTTAAAGCAACAGGTGCTGAGGCTACAGCCCAGCTGTCAATTAGCTGTAGGCTATGACATTTTACCTACATGGAAAGAACAAGGGAGTGAAGACATTGAGTTATGGTAAATAACTTGATTCATAACTGATAAATGCAATAATTTAAGCTGCTGCTCAGTGCCAGGCCTTAGTTTCCACATTTTGTGTATATAATATTGTATGTAACAGGTTTTAGGCCCGGGAGTGTCACATTAACCCTATGGAAGGCTGCGAAACAGCTGCAGTTGTCAGCACACAGACAGATGGGATGCCGTATCTTAAACAGAGAGCCCTCTGTAGCCAAGCTTTATTAAGCGCCAAGTGACAGAGTGACCTTTCAGGCACATGTTTGTTTCAGATGAAGAGCAATATTGCATCATTTATTCATTTAATTCAGGCCTCCAGCAACAGAAGTTTAAAGATCATTCAAGGCTTTTCTTTCCTTCATCAATCATGTATTTAGATATTATGGAGAAGGATGTTAAAATAAGGGTGTGTAAAGTCTTAAGTTAGTGAGTTGTTTCGATCCTAGCTAGCGTACAGGGGAGTAACTTCAGGCCAATTCTACAGTAGTTACAAACTATGTGATTAACTTACAAATAAGGGAATCAGTAGAGTTTGAAGGTCACTTTTATTAAATTCACTGGGTGAAATAATTCAATACTGTCATTTAGACAGTAGTAGGATAACAGTGGTAACAGTGTACAGTGATAAGAACAGACCCTTTGTTGTGAAACTGCATGATACAACACCTTCCTAATCAATTCAGATGGCATAGATAGAGGACTTGGTTTGAAACAAGTGATAAGGCTAGTGTTAGCCCAGCCCCACAATATAATTGACGGAACAAGTTATCCAGTCACTTGTTCAATAAACATTCTGCACACTTTCAAGAAGAACAGATTTGAGTTAATACTTAGGAAAATACTGTGACAAAATACTTCTGCTTTAGCAGCACTATATTTTAGTAAACACAAAACACACTTCCTGGTCAAAGGACCAAAACAAAAGATTTTACACTTTCCCTTCTGTGAGGTTGTAACATTTACAATATAATATTAACAGTCGTCTAGACTTAAAGGGGGGCAGTGTCTTACTCTTTTTTGACAATTGTAGATGTCTAAGAAACACATCTAGAGTTTTTCACCAATGCAATTTATCCTCCTCTCACACCCAAAAACAAACAGCCTGGAGACATTGATTCATGTTAATAGGCCCCTTGCAGATGATCTATTTTGTCGAAGACCCCCCCCCCCCCCCCCCTCTAAAATTGCCTTGTGGCTTTGTCTCATGGCTTCAAAGGCTAAAACAACAGTGACTTCATGAACAAAGTAGACAAAAAGCAGTTACAGCAGCATCAGCCTTCAGAAATCACAAATGTGACATAATGTTGACAGAATCACAACTTGACAGTGCTTCTGTCAGGAAATACAACCGTTAGCTAAATCCTCGTTGCCTCAAGGGCATTTTCTTGATTTTATGCTCTTATTTTTGTGGAATAAACTTCAATATGCATGCTTTAGACTGAGATTAAAGTGTTAAAAATATGCTTCCTGGCTAAAGGAAGGTTACTTTCTATTGTCCCAAATAATTAAATCATCTGTAATCATAATTATAGAAACCTACAGTATAACATGTCCAGTGAATATGCCAACAGTCCTAAGAAATTATGAATTTTCAAAACCATTTACAGCCTATTTGAGGCTCTATATAACAACTACATATTACTCTAACAACACGAGCACCAATATACCTACATGTGGTTGTAGGTATATTGGTAAGTATAATGTTCTTGAAACAAATGTTGTTTCGCATAAACAGTATAAGCCCTATTATTACATGGCCTAGCTTGTGTCTACTACTAGGCTTGGATACAAATATGGGTCACAGTGTCGGAGGCTGTGACGCCTTACAAGCTCATCCACAAAGATCAG
Organism: Percopsis omiscomaycus; assembly: GCA_027575585.1. NCBI lineage: Eukaryota > Metazoa > Chordata > Actinopteri > Percopsiformes > Percopsidae > Percopsis > Percopsis omiscomaycus. Next base: position 277 of record JAODLI010004997.1, on the reverse strand, counting down.
TGTGCAGTTGTTTGTTTTTGTGCAGATATGTTTTCACAGGACAAGGCCTATGGTCGGCTCAGGTTAGCCTAAAAAGTGACTTACTTAGCCCAAGCATGAAAGCAGTGTTTGAACCGCGTGACTAGCTTTAGCATTTGTGCTACTAGCATTTCATTTTGGGAGGGGTGACGATTAGTAGGACGTGCCCAATAAACAGTGGTTGGGTACGTGTGTGTGTGTGTGTGTGTGTGTGTGTGTGTGTGTGTGTGTGTGTGTGTGTGTGTGTGTGTGTGTGTGT
>JAODLI010004981.1:0-28873 GCA_027575585.1 Percopsis omiscomaycus | reverse complement strand
CGGGCCTGAGAGTGCAGCCTCCGACCCTGCAGGTTCATACTATTGATCGGGATTGACTCGCTTTTGGAGTCAGTCTCAAGTGGTCATTAGAGGAAGTGCTGGTTTTGGCACTTCCGCGTTGGATTAATTTTTCAGAACCAGAGGTTGTCACTTGGTTCTAATTCAATACAGGAGAATTTCTGATCTGTACTTGTTCATAATGATATTTTGGACGCTCTATGTTGGAAAAATTAGGGCCCAGTTTGAAAAATACCTTTAACTCAAAACTTTCACCATTCGCTCCAAATCGATGCTCTTGATGATGCCCTCAACGAAAAAATGAAATGCAACTCTAATATATGTCAATGCATGAATCCGCAATACGGTAAACAAGATTTTGCAACACACCCTCGACCCAGCTACTTCCTCGTTTCCGTTGTACCGTGTTGGTCATGTGTTTCCTGCCTAGAGTGGAGCTCCAGTCTGTAGCCAGACCCTTCTCGCTGCTCTGCTACGGAACATCGGAGAATATTTTACCAGCACCACAGGTAGCTACCATAGACATAGCTACTGGAAATATCTGAAAAATGTGGTCGCCTCTGATTGGACGTTCTACAGGAAGAGGACACATTCGTCCGAAGAATTTGAAGCATTAGATTGGAATGCACTTTACTTCCTATAGAATAGATGATACATCTGTAACTACACGAACCTGAATGGATTATAAAGTTGCGCTTTATATTTGCAACTTTATATTTCTGCTGCTATGGCGACAGAGTGGGGCCATGGAGGATGACGGAGGCTGGTGAGTATCTGACGTTCATAGATACAGGTGCTGTTCAAAATCCTTAGACTGTTATCAATACACTATTAGTATATCATAATAATAGCACCACAGTATGTTATCGTGCACCTATATTTACTTTGCCCAGTTAACCTTCAGTTTTCACTGTTTGGCAGTACGTACTTGGTACAAGTCACGAATCATTCTTGGCGAACATTTGCGATCCAGTTTTGGCAGATTTAAAAAGGGCACGTTTTTTTTGCACCACCGAAGATTAGGAAATCTGACCAGTTTGTCCTGCTCGTTAAACACTCGTCAACGTGCTCCCTTTCTGCTAAATCTGCTAAAACTCTCATTTATAACATTATGAGAGCATGTGAAAGATTACTGGGTAAATTAACTACTAATCTTTATTTTCTCCTAATCTCCATGTCTAGGTTCTTCAACACAGATGACCGATTTCATGATGAAGGTCCCTGCAACATAGATTGCTTGGACAGCACTTCACTGTCATATCGCCAGTTCATTAAACAGTATGTATAAATACCGTGTGTAGTAGTTTTAATTTACAAATGAGCCGCTAGTTTATGGTTCCATAAAGGTAATCTGTGGTTCCCATGGTCTGGGCTGACTGAACACTGATGAATCCTCTTTCCCCCCAGGTATGCATATGCAAAACCAGTCATTCTCAGAGGTCTTACGAATAACACGGTATGTCTCCATATACATTTTGACAAGGACAACACATACTCCTCTCACACTACCATTAGTGGAATTGTACGACCATTCGGTTTTAGGAACTCAAATAAATATATCACCTAGGAACATCTGAACTCACCTTAACTTTGTCATCACACTTTCACACTATATGAGCACTCTACTTAAAACTATACTCTACTCTCAAACTAGACTTGCATTGTTCTTATTTGTGTACATTAGGAATTCAGGAACACGCAGATTGACATTTCACTGATATATTTATAGGCCTATTTATATAGAAATTATTTTGAAAAAATATAAATACTGTTTCCATACTATTATAATTTTTTATGATTTACAGTATTTTCGCACTTACCCCCTGATTTACTTTCAAGTACCCACATTTGAGAAACACTGATCTTGAGTACTCTACTTAAAGGGGAATTTCTCTCAAATTGTACTTTCATTGTTTTTATTTGCGTATGACATTGTTTAGGAATTCAGGTTGTTGTGCTCCAAGTCAAGCTTACTGGAAAAATATGGCAGCCGGAGAGTGAGGCTCAGCACAGCAAACACACACTCCTACAGAAAAGGTAGAGTAGCATCACTTTTCTAACAGGTCTTCCATGCATCTTCATAGAGTATTCACAGGTTATTATCTGTCTTCTGCTTGTTGTAGTGGATGTACCTTTCCAGGAGTATGTGGACTTCTTGTTGAGGCCTCAGTCACTGGACACTCTAGGCAGTGGTGAGTTCTGTTGCAATGTATCAGGTCCAGTGAATCAGAACCACAGATGGATCCATTTGGTCCTTAAAGACAAATACACCACTACACTAGTTAGAGTGATTAACTCTACTTAACTGCAATGCTTTGCGTGATCTAAATATGTGTGCATAAAAAGTAACATTAATGACTTTTGCAGGAAGAGCTTTGGATCACATTTCCAGTTAAAATACCTTGCATAATGTAGCTTTATGGGGTTTCGTGGCCCTTCTAGTATATATTACTTTATAGCCAGCAGATTTACATGTGCTATAAAAATACTTTAGAAATTGTACATTTATAGGAAAATAAGGGAATTAAAAAATACTTGCAATAGTTTATTTAAATTACACAAGTGTCAAGGTTAGGTCAAACTAATTTTCCTGCGGTTTTCTTGATTTTACGCTTCTTTCTCTCAACTCATATCTACCTTCTGTCTTCAACAGACACGCTTTACTTCTTTGGCGACAACAACTTCACTGAGTGGAGTTCCCTGTTTGATCACTACAAGGCTCCACCGTACATGCTTCCCCACACAACTGGAGCATACAGTTTTGGTGTTGCAGGTTGGTCTTACTCCAAGTAGTGACACTTACAACTACACCATTAGTGCTACAGAGATACACCTCACCTCAGACAGGATAATACTGGAGTGGAATGAATTTGGGAAGTTAAAAAAGAAACCTCAAACAAAGACAATTATTCTCTGTCAAATATGCTACCCATTTCTAGGCGTTGTACTTGCATATGACAGATTTGATCACTTGAGGAGGTGGTATGGGACACTTGGGAATTTACCTTACGGCTGTCGGGGCCACCAAAGCGTGTCATTAGCTGTAAAATGAAACAGTCATAGAGACTTTAGATTTTTCTGTTGGCTACTTGGATGTAACTGACATTTACTGTGAATAGGGTTTAAGGTTAATTGGTGTCTAATTTAAGATGTATATAAGATATTATAAGGTATAAGATATTTCCATTCTGGCTTACAAATGGAAACGTATCTTTAATTAAACACTTCAATAATTACATATGAGATGGTATTTTTGAGAATGTAAATATATTTTAATTTCGTTGATCACTTTTTCAGTTACTACATAATTCCAGTTACTTTCAGGTATTACATAATTCCATTTCATAGTTGTAATGTCCTCAGTATTATTCTACAATGTAAAAAATACAGAAAAACCCATGAATTAGGTGTATCCAAACCTTTGACTGGTACTGTACAATGGAAGTGAGTAGAGGTTGGGGGGGGGGGGGAGATGTGGGTTCATAGTATATCACAAAAAAAAGTAAAATAGTCACTACTAGTCAGCATGTGGACTCAATCAGCTAAGGAATCTGTAGAGTCAAGGGTTTAACGAATACAGTATTATTTTAAGATATGTTACATCATATTAAGATGATGCAGATGAGCCCTTTCTGTTCTCTACAGGTCCAGGAACTGGTGTCCCCTTTCATTGGCATGGCCCTGGCTATTCTGAGGTCATCTATGGCAGGAAGGTAAAGGTATTTCTGGTTCTCTCTCAGCATGTTAACAATTCTTCACCTGTCTGTAGTAGGACCATAGCCTGGTATACTGGACCATGTGGATTTTGCAAGCTTAATTTATGTAGCTTTAACAAGATGTCTGCATATTAGGTCGATAAACACAGTACATGGACTGAACTTTCTGGAAGAGCCCTCAGATTGGGTATTAATGTTCTTGATATGTTGACTTGCTACAGCGCTGGTTCCTATACCCCCCAGAAAAGGAACCCCACTTCCACCCAAACCACACCACACTGTCCTGGCTGACAGAAACCTACCCCAATCTGCCCATGGATGAGGCTCCGCTGGAGTGCACTATCCGCCCTGGAGAGGTGAGGGTCCTAAACTACAACACGTGATCACTTTTCTGACTACCTTAATAGTGGCATAACTATTTAAAAAAAAAAAAAAACTTAGTAACACAAAGTTTACCCTGCTATGTCTTCTCTGTGGAAGAGTCCACTGACATACATTGCATATAATGTAGATGCAATGTTGTGCAGTCATATTGTTTTCGTTAACATTACATTTTGTCTAATTTGTCTAACATTAAAGGGTAAAACTATAGTATTTGTGATGTAGGTAAAAAAAATTACATTTAAAATCCTATAGTCTTTAAAGGTCACACCTGGGGCCTCATTTTGCTTATTATAAATTAATTTGCAACTGACTAAAAAGACATATCTTACGACAGCGAACCTTTAAGTATGACTGTAGTGCATTAGTGTTTCCTAAGGTTACCAGGTCAACAAGCCTTCTAGGCTAAAGAGTGGTTTAAAATAAGACTGTCAATGTCTCTAGGTGCTGTTCTTCCCTGACCGCTGGTGGCATGCCACCCTCAATCTGGACACCAGTGTTTTTATCTCCACCTTCTTGGGCTGACGTTTCCATTCCTCTCCTGCTTTCTCTTAGACTTTCTCATTGAAGTACTGTCAATGATCAAATGGGATCTTGTCACTGAGTGACAAATTTTTCTTTTATTTTTAAAATAAATTTTTAAAAATACATTCCAAATTTAAAAACCAAGACCTGCTTATGACAATGAATTAGCATTATAACAAAAAGACATATAGTAGCCTATGTCCTATGAAAGCAAAATACATTAAAGATGTATTAAAGAGCAGTTTTCCATGAAGGTTCTTCTTTTGTTTTTAAAACATATTCTGACATTAACCTATTCCTACATCTCCAGAACTTTCCCTTAATAGCCACTTCGGACAATTTATGTTTCAGCATTGGTGCAGTTTAACTTATTTTTTTTAAGGTCCTTAAGTGAATTATTTTCCTGACGCCCCTTGCTTAAGTATCATGACTTATTTTCTGACATTTCCCCTTGCTATTTATAAACAGTAACCTGTGCTATGACCTATAATTCCATGTTTGTAAAATAAACTTTTTATGTTGAAAGAAGCAAAGCAAGAACATGCCACACCTTATAATTTGTAGTACAGTACCTACCTCTTACAATTAGGTCATTTAGCAGACACTTTTATCCAAAGCGACTTACAATTACATGCTGCTATTACATGGAGCAGGTAGGGGTTAGGCATCTTGCTCAAGGATGCTTACAGGTAGGCCAACTCTGGGGCTCAAACCCATGACCTTCTGGCTGGATGTCCAACACCTAAACCGCTTTTGTACTCATGGCTACAGTCAGGGCAGGGGGGAAATTTTCACCTCACATTTGTACATTAAAAATACATTTTATATACAATTTTATTTTTAGGTCTAGAACATTGCACAGTTCCTTTTTTTTAAACTATACTTTCACAAGTAATTGGTGTTAGGATTTCTGTAATTGGTTTTCCATGCAGATAAATAACTATAGCAGATTTAATGCATTTGTAATTTCTAGAATTATGTAGAATTTACAGTGTTGTAATCGATGAGTAAAATTGTTAAAGCCTAATAGGCTTGAGACATTCCACATTCAAGCTGGGGTTTGGCAAACCACACAAGATTGAATTGGTTCTAAACAGGAAATTGCTTGATAAAACATTTCAAATAAAATTAAACAAATTGAGTCAAATTAAAATCTGACTTATTTCCTAAATGCTGATCTTATTACTAATTTGGCACATAAGTCTTAAGTGTTTCCTAGACAAACATTTGTAAGCTTACTGTAACACACAGAGCATTATCACTATACGTTTATTATCAGACCAAATACATGGAATGATGGCGAAAGTACTGAATTCAACAGGAGTAACATAATGAGGCAAAATGGAAATTCAGGTGAGCGGAATGTCGTACATTAAAAGCCAGGAACCATTATGTATTTTCTGATTGTGCAACAAATCATTAACTTCCAGCATTGTTGGCTAAACCACAAGCACTAGTCTCCTACACAGATGTGCTGTGTCTAGTATCCAACACTTAATTTCTATAATCTGATTGTTTCAACTGAGACTGCGTCCTTGATGATGATGATTGCTATGCATTTTTACTCGGGAAAAGGTTGGCTCCTCGTTTTAAGTTTCCCAAAAAGCTTTGGATTTTACCCAGCAAGCAAAACAATACAAGTAATGACCAAGTTTAAAAGATCATAATTGATAACACATCATTGTCAGCCCAATTTATACATAATTGGACTCCTCCTCTACATTCGTGGCTAGGGCCACTGATCGGCGGTACATCTGAACCAAAGAACTATTTCCTGCACTGTTATGGACATTCACAAGGACACATCAGTGATTCAGATGGGCAGAGATGGACAGAACACAGGAGAGAACAGAGTGCATGAAGTGGATAATGGAACCCATGATGACAGCTATGTCAGTAGTCCTCCACCCAGCCGTTCTCCATGATGAAAGCGTCAATGACTTCCTTCATAGCCAGATTGGGAATGAGCTGATCTTGAGTCAGTGGGGTGCGAGTCACTGGATCAAAATGGCCAACACGCTGTGAGGGAATACCAAACACTGATGACTTATGACCAAACTTATTACTGAAAAGGGTTTGGACTGTTCTATTTTTATGCATTGCATGTGTAAAGTTTGTGGTCACATATGGAAACTTATTTTAGACCACAGTTGCTTAGCCACACTGGGAACATAATAACTAGGCTACATGATTTTTATGCTTTTTTGCAAATGAAAATACATTGGCAACAGTTTCTCTATGTCTCACCTCTGCCCTTTCACATCACAAAAATAACACGGACACACACTTTTTTACCTGAGGGGGTGAGATATGAAAAATATTGGAGTTACCTGGAGGTGCTCCTCAATGTCTTTGCGGTCATAAGTGATTCCACTGGGCGTGATGCAGGGTTCTCTCATCAACTCAAAACTGATCTTTCCACACAGGTAGTCTGGGATCTCCCGCTTCTGTGTAAAAAAACCAAAAAACAAAACACCCCGGCAAGCTCAGCCTTGGAAGCTTCCACTAGCATCTACTGTACTTGGAGATTCAGTACAGCCAAATGATTAGGATTGTGTTGTTTGGGCTCTTGAGGACATCATTTGTATTATTGAAACCATAAACAATGTTTTGGTTCAAATCACTGGGTGCATCTAGTGGAGAAAAACCCATCACTAACCTTCCTCTTCTCATCTACCTGAGAGAACAGTTCCTCCATGTCTGAAAGGAACCTCTCCTGTGGGAAACAGTTACTGTTAGGGTTACATTTTTACATGTGACTTACTTTTATATATACTTATTTCTTTACATTTATTTAATTTTCTTGGTCAATCAATAACTAATAATAATAATTTCAATAACCAAAGTCATCTTAGTATCATAAATGCACCCTGAAATGGAAACCCACATGTTTTGTCTGGATTTGGATGAGGTTGCATTGATTCCTGCAGTCGTCTGCCTTGTCTTCCTTTTTCTGTAGGCAGACCTCTAACTCTCTGAGGAAGGACACATTTAGAGGCACAAAGCCATGACATAACATGCGTTGCATTTCATAGTCTAAAGTCACTTATAGAGCCACATTTCATAACTAATTTAAAGTATGATTCTTCAAATTTTCTATGGCTATTGATGTGACATTATTATAATAATAACCTACAGTGAGAGGATTTACTTGAGACATTCTCTGGCAAACAGGAAGTGATGCATCTTATATTTCCAATGTTAGCTTCAAGTCACTTGGAGGAAGGCTACAAAGACAAGTGACCTTCTTCAAGCGAAATCCGACGTATACATCAGTGTTTCTTTCCACATTTGGATAAAGTACGCTGATGCTTTTATTTTTTTTGTCTAAATTATTTTGTATTACGGAGTATTACAAACATGGTATTAGGCACCTTGCTCAGGGATGCTTACAAGTCCGGCTGTGAGTCCAACACCCATATAGCTACACTATCATGCCCCCGTTTACCTCTCTTTCTCAGCTAGGATTAGTTTGGTGAGATAGGCGTGCAGCTCGTTCTCCTGGTTAATCCGCTTCTCCTCCATGTAATTCCAGCGCTTCTTCTTTGCTATTCGGAGAGCGCTGGGAATGTCATCGCCAAAGTTCAGCCGCTGCTCTTTGGCTAGGTTATATGCTAGCAACAAAACAGAGAGGAACTAAATGTTACTATTGTCTATTCATGCAATAGCTCAATATCTCTATTAGATTAGATGCATTAAGTGTCAAGTATTTGAAACTCATGTAGCACCAACACATTAAAACCCTGTAAAGGCTTAAATAAATCGACCTGCCAGTAGACAGTTTGGCCCGTGGGCGGCATTGCAGCCAGTCAGAGTGCTATTTTTATTTTGTCCCAACCAGTGCGGTCACACTGACCTGACTGAGCCAAGCAGTCACATCACAGCACAAACAAAACAGTTTATATTATGCTATAGTTATCGTGTTGTCAATCTATTACTATTAGCCTTATAACAGCGTTGTGTGTTTGTTGACTGCATTATATACCATGTACACCAGGTGGGCGCCCTGCTGATAGACTTTATATTGTGCTGAAACAAAGCAAGCCATTAGACCATGAACCTAATTTGTTTTTAAAAACAGGCAGAACCCTTGTTATAGCGGGTTATGTGTGTAGATCTACCAAAAATATCACTCAAAATTAACATACAGTACACATGGAGGACATATTATAAACTGTTCCCACCCCTCTGCAGGTTTCCTATGGCCTCCTCGTAGTTCTCCGTCTCCAGGTGACACTGGCCCATGAAGAAGTGGGCCTTGACTGACTGGCTGTCCAGCTCCAGAGCATGCTTACAATCTGCCAGGGCTTTGTCGTACTGCTGAAGCTTAACGTAGCACAGCGCCCGATTGGTGTAGTACGCGGGTACAGAGGAACTGTAGCTCTGGGAGAGGGATGGAGGAATTACTTAGGTCCACAGAGTTGTATTGTTAAACGTTAGCTCATTAAATATCTTTGCAATTAACCTTGCTTCTTGACATGATTTGGCAGTTGCAGCTAGACTATGTATAGTGTAGGTGTCCACATAGACACAAACAAACCCACTGCTAGTTCCAAACACCCATTCCTTACAATGGCTTTGCTGTAGCAGGCTGCAGCCTCAAGGTACTTGCGGCTGAGAAAGAGGCGGTTGCCCTGTTCCTTCATTTCCTGTGCTGAAATGGAGACACTTTTCTCTGGACTTTCAGCCATCTTGTCCACAAGGCTCGCTGCTCCAGAGGCAGCTGCCCCTCCGCCTTGCTTGCCTATGCTGCCTGTTGTGTCGGACCAACAGGGTAAGAAGATCGGCTCTGAGGGCAGAGAGAGTTAAAATGAGATGGGAGAGTGAGAATGAAAAATGATCACAAGAATGCAGATCATTGTTGTATGCAATTATATACCTGTTTTACATTGTTGTGAATACAAGTTAAATGTCAACATAAACTGTTAATTGTACTGTCAGTTATGTTGGATAAATAGATGCACCCTGGTCACGGAGTTGTGAAAATTGTCCACTTTGGTTTCGACCCCTACTCAGTGGCGTTCAAGCTTGGACCCTATTGTGCCCCCCCCCCCCAAATGCGGAGTCTGAAATGACAATTTGTCTAATGTCACTGACCCCCCTAACAGTACAACTGACAGTTGTACTGTTAGGGGGGCCAGTGACAGCGTCCCAGCGTGGACCCCCAGTTGAAATGGTCTTGTGAGGCAAAGGAAGCAGAGATTAAGAATAACTGTGTGCATGCTGAATATTAAATAATTTTAATTAAGAACGTTCAATTAATAATATCATTAATTTAAGAGGCTGACAATGACAGCATTAAAACGTGGAAGCGTGGCTAATATTATGACAACTATACAAAACAGATGTTTCCCTTTGTTTTAGCCTCGCTCAATGCAGATAATGGAATTACATTAGTTTGCTACCCTATTAACACCCATGCATCGCCGATTTTCCGCCTTTGTTTCTATAACCCGCTAAACCGTAGTTGCTCTTGCTCAACACCTATGAGCTAGAGACTAGCTAACGTTAGCAAGCCAACACTACAGTAACATCGTCCGTTACCGATACTGCGCAGAGTTAGATAATGAATACAGACATATTTCACTTAGCTTCAGTAAGTTACTTACTGGCTAGCTGTCGTACAGTTGACTCACTTACTTTGTGGCTGTTGTAAATATGAAGCTACATGTAAGGTTGCAGTTTAATTAACGTTAGCTAATACACCTTCGAGCCATCAGATGTTTTGGTTTTGATCATGACGTAGTAACCGGAACCCGTGTCCATATAACGATCGGGAAGTGGCGCTTTTATTATACGTTGACCAATGAAAATGCCTAGAAACCTTACAATGGCCTGTCCTCTCTGCGTTCAGGTTCAGGACAAGGTAACATTAACCCTTACACTAAACGGCAGTCGACTTAACGTCGGGTTACGACACAGGGAGGAGTTGGTTTGTCGGTTGGACAACGTTCACATGGCTAACACCAACAGAGCGATCGCTTGTGCTTTTGTAGATTGTTGTGTTCAGGCTGTACAGATGCACAAGACGATGGTAGATACAACCACATCTGTAGGTGGTGGTCCCAGTTGCTTGGAAGGGTATGTCCACAATTTGTGTCAACATATTCCGGTTTGAGACGGCATATCTTTCATTTGAAATAAGCTGATAATGAATTTGAGTGATGATGACAATTACTTACAAACATGTACGTTATACAAAACACCCTAAAAAGTTCCACGCTTTTGTATGTGCATCATTCAGACTGGCTGCACTGTTTCAGTTTAAATACACGTCAATTAGCACTTAGCGCCGTTCATGAAATGCAGCAAAGGTCTTCAAGAAGTGCAAATGAACTTTATTTTTCTGAACTTGTCGTTCAGAAAAGTAGCAAACGTTCCGTCTACAGAACGCACCCCTTGTGTTTAACAAAAAGATACAATTTCTACTGCAGGTTTTAGGCTACTACTACCAAATAGGTTAAAAGTTAGTATGTAGGCATAACTTCCCAAAAGAGACGGTAGGCTACCTGTTTTGTGTGCGTTTAATTTTAAAGTGGCAATGATGTTAAAGTAGGCCTACCCAAACATTATTTGAAAAACAAAAGCAAATGTGGTTGGTAATGCTAGAATAGGCTAGTTGTATTAACCAAGGGACTATACATTCCCATGCACATGTTTCAAAACATTTTGGATGATTAGTTGTATATTTTACAGTATGGTCCATAGACACAAGCACATTCAGGAATTTTTTTATGAACCAAAAGGCTTTATTTATCCACGTGCACTCTGCAGTGACAATTTTTGCATGTAATTATCTTCAACTATAAAACTATCTATCATATATAGTATACTAGTTCAGGAGGTGGTTATTATCTTATAAAACACTGCTGCATTTAAATACCCCTTTTAAAAGGAGGAATAACCAATGACTAAATGAAAGCCTTTAAATAGACAGAATAGACTATAAGCAGCTAACACACTTGACAACTCCATTAATATCCATGCATTCAACTAAAGTTAAGCAATTCAACAAAACTTTCTGAATTAAAAAATATCAAAATGGAAGCACCAAATTAATAAATATATATATATATATATATGAGTAATCTACCTCATACAGTCAATATCCACTGTTGCTTCTAAACAATTGCATAGCTGTCACATTCTCTCTAGTAATCTTATGATTCTTGTGAAATGAATGTTCATTCATGTGAATTGAAATACATTGATCCCCATTTTCAAGTCTTCTTGAAACCTCTTGAAGGTGTCATGTCATTGAGCCATGTCATCCTATTTGAGCAAGTCTGTTATTTCATCTTTTCCCTCTGTATTATCAAGTCTGGACCATGGCCTTAATAATGTATGGTAGCCAATCAGTCTGTCCTCAAGTACAGCACCTTTAAACATCCCTGGGAAATGCAGCAAAGGCAGAAATTCAAAAAAGTGCTAAAATGTGCAGTGCTTTCCCCAGCACTTTAAGATTAAATGTTATATTGTCCTTTATGTTGCCTTTAAAAAGACAATACAACATGATTCAATAATACGGAAACACAAAAGGGAACTAAAAACCCTGGGTTCCTCATACTATAGGCATAGTATAGCATTCCTGGGTATATTTTCTACAATTAACACAATCTATATCAATGACTTTTTCCCCCCCTGTGCTGTAAGACAGTTCGCGAGCACTACCTAATATCTAAAATGTCTTTGGAAAATATAAAGTGCATTGTGAATTCATTGACAGCGTCTGTTTCTGTTGTTATCCTTGTCAAAAGACACATCATGCATGTTCCCCTTCGGCCTTCTCGGAATCTGGTGGATTCGTCCTGTACAAACTGTCCTCATGTCGACAACAGCACCAGAGTAAGAAGAAGCTTATATTCTCTAGAATTACTACTACAGGAGCAGATTTTCTATCTTTCTACAGGTGTCAGCACACTCTCATAGGGGCCTCGGTTGGTGCAGACCTGCAGTCTCTGGGCTGAGAGCAGGGCTGTGTGTGGCCTTAATGGGGCTCCAGTTCCCCAGAGAGGCTTGCAGGGCCTTGCGGTGGGCTAGCCGGTGCGTGATGGAGAAGCCAGCATTGCCCTCTAGCTGTGACAGAACCACTAGCACCTGTCTGCGGAGGAAATTAGTAATAAGCAATACATGTCTGACTTTCTGCCTATAGTACTGCATCTAAGGTGTAATAAATCTTTATTAAATTATATTAGTTTAAATCGCCCAAAGGTCTTATAATAATTCTGAATGACTATTTTTTCAGCCTACAAAGGCACTGCTTGGCTCTTTCCAAATGGGAAAACACCACTGTTAGTGCCAGACCCACTGAATGATTGCCAACATTTGAAAAGAGGGCAGGGATTCATGAGTCTGGCCTCAAGAAGGTTCTAACATCTGATAACTTTCCAATAATTGGTGAGTTACAGTGTGCGTATATTAATGTTATATTAATGGCAATTCCTATTAAACACAAACGCATCTGTTTTTTACCTGTGTAGCGGGGGGATGCTGTCTGTGGTTTTGAGGCTGCTGCGCGTTGACACCACGTTGAAGCTGTCACTACAGTCACATGACACATGGAGGTGGTGTCGCGGGTGACGGTTCTCCACCATAACGATAAGTCCCGCCCATCCATGGGTCAGATAGTAGCAGGTCATCCCTTCTCTGCCCTGCCAAACAAATTAAGCTAGCATTGCATTGTATCAAGTTATCCAGAGACAGAAAGATCCTATGTGAACAGTCACATCCATTATGCATTCACCCATCCACCCACCTGACACACTTTCTTATTCAGAGCATGTACAAAAGACATAGTAATCTGGGTATACCAATATCCTAAACAGGTTCCATCTACTCAACAAATGGTGCATTCCTTTACCTGTTTGTTTCATTCAGAAAGTTGACCTTCTTACCTCATGCCTCTCGCCCTTGGTCTCAGTGAGGTGGATGATGGCATCGGCGATGGTGGTACTAGAGGCCGTTACCTGTTCCACAACCACCAGCCGGGAGCTGTAGATGGCCAGCATGTAGCTAGGAGGTTCTGATCCGCATGCGTTTCCTAGAGACAAGAACAGTGCAACAATATGAAAATACTGTATATATATATTTGTGTACGTTTCCTACATCATCATGGTTCATGGGGGTAGGAGCCTTTTTAAAAAAATAGGTGGGGGGGGGGTACTTACATAAACTAACTTTAGCTATTGTAAGCGCAGTCGGGTCCAACTCGCCCCACTGCCTGTTGTGCCTTGAGAGAGATTCTGTCACTGCCAATGTAAGGTAACGAGCATGGATTTTCGGAGAGGTGGCTACTCACACACTGAAAGCGAAATACCTGCGTGAAGCTGGCACCCCATTTGAGGATAATGTCAATAAAAGTATTTCAATTCATTTGAGCATGTTTGTGCATGCAAAAGAAAAGTTTGTGCTCAAACTACGTTACGTTTTTTATGACGCGCCGTCACCCAGCATCTCATTAAAGTCCAAATGACTCCAGAGATGTCTCATTCATGTGTGCATTGTTTGTGCATGCTAAATTCACATATGTGTGTTATTATTTGTCAAGTTGTTAAAAGTTATTTACTTGACTGTGACGACACGCCATTTTTTTTTGTCATTTGAGCGTTAATATGGTGCTAACTAACATCATCCGTCAAGTAAATAACATTTAACTTAACTAGAAATAAGATAACTTAACCTAACCTAAACCCTAACCCTATGCATATATTTTAATTTTGCATGCACAAACGACACACTTAACGAATCAGATATCTCTGGAGTCATTTGGGCTTTAATGGGGTGCTGGGTGACGTAACGTCATAAAAAAAACAGAACCTGTAATTTCTTAATCTGTAATGGTTTGAGCACAACATTTTTATTTTGCGTGTGGAATGGATAGTGGAATGGATAGATTTAGAGATGTGACTTGTCTCTGTCCGGAGGTGATTGATCCATCTTGGACGGTTATGGACAGACTTCCCACAATCTTTTTTTTACAGCTTTCTCTTACTGTAACTATACTGTAACTAATTCAGCCCATGAAATTGCTGATGGTTTGCTGGTTTCCGGATTAATAAGACCATTTTGTTGTACAAACAATTATTTATCATATAAAACTGTTGAATATGCATCAGTTTGCTAGCTACGAACTCAGTGTAAAACAAGATAGCTAACTATATGCTATCATAGCTGATGATCAGCCAACATTGTGTGTATGTGCTATTGCTTTGTGTCCATAAATGATTTGATTTAACAATTTATCATTATTTAGAATATTCACACATTCTGAGATTTATTTA
This sequence comes from Percopsis omiscomaycus, assembly GCA_027575585.1. NCBI lineage: Eukaryota > Metazoa > Chordata > Actinopteri > Percopsiformes > Percopsidae > Percopsis > Percopsis omiscomaycus. Next base: position 13,953 of record JAODLI010004981.1, on the reverse strand, counting down.
TATTATAGCCCATCTCTCTGTCAGTGCACTCCTCTTTATAATCTCCCCTCCCCAGTCTGAGCATCATCCATCTTCTGTCACTGCACATACTCTCTTACAACAACATGAATTAGTACGTTCTGTTCTCAAAAGTAACCAGAAATTAGCATTAAAGTGCTTTATTTTTTAAAAATCTTTGTGGGTGGGGGCTTGCTCCTGAACTACCCTATTATTTGTCTCTTCCTTCAAATAAAACATAGAGGCTGTTTCTGTCTATATACCTACAGCAGCCAGGGAAGGTAAAAGCAGCTTGTGATGCCTCCATAGATTATGATACTGTACGTAGAGTAGTCAAATTTGGAGCCTTGCCTGGGTAAGGTCACCATTATCCCTCAAAGCTACTGCGGCTTTGCTGTGAAATGTGCCTGCCAGCCATCACTCTGACCTACTTACCTGGATGTAAAGGCCAGCTGACAGACCTTGATGGTGTGTTTGTCCTCTGGTATACATAAGCCACTAAGCCCCAGTTACAAACTTGATGGACCAATCAGGAGAGATCACATGACCCAATCAGCCAATAGAGGGTTAAAGGCCATTTTGGCTTCAATACTAACCTAGCAGAGGTGCTGTAATGCCAAACTTCTGGAAAAACGTCCCTTCAGAAACCAATGGCCGACGTCGCTGACACTATGCCCATCTTTTATGTACCATCTATGGTTCTTACCTGTCGTGTCTGCCTGGTAGTTGTGCCAATGGTTGAAAGCACAGCAGAGCACAGCATACTCCCCTGGCTCCAGCATGACATCGCAGCCCACAAACCTGCGCACCGACCGCTTGCTGTGGGCCTGAAGACGGCCCAGTACCAGCCCACCAGCACCATCGTAGCTCGCCCTGAAGACCAGCACACACAGGTCCAACAGGTGGCTCTCCGCAGTGTCCCATCGCCTGGGCCAACAGAGATGGAGAGACAAGGGAGATGTACTAGCTGTGTCTCAACCTCAAACACATGAGACCTTTCTAATGGGTAATTAATGGGTTAATGGGTAAGATGTACTCAGCCTGGACCTCATTGCCCTCCAAAACAATCCTGCAGGATAACAACACAAAATCTGATTCCAAAATCACCCTAAAAGTTTTGCACACTCATCTTAAAATAATACTGTAGATACAGTATCTGTAAATAGGTCAGAGCCTACCTGTTTCACGTGCTACAGAAAGAATAATTATTAGACATTTTTAATTTTAAGTATATTTTTTATTTAATTTAACAAAAGTGTGACTGAAGTTAACGTGACATTTTCAACACAGGTGATTAACATGCATCATCTCCATCTTGAGTCATAAAATAGACATAAGGTAACATGAGACAGGCTAACTTACATTAAGCCTGGGTTCAGTGGATTATACAGTTAGCCTGCTTTGCAAAACACCCACTAGTGTCTGCATGTTGGACTAGTTCTGACCTGCTGCCCTGCTGGAACAAGCTGAGCTCTACAGCAGTTCTCTCCAGCACTGTGAGGGACACCGCTGTCACGGGGACATTGGACCCTTGGGGGAAAACACCGGGTACTCTAACCTCCTGCCAGTCTGGGTGGATCTTGCAGATATCCACAGAGTCAAAGTACCTGCAACACATACCACATAAAAACAGAATACTTGAACCTATAATGAACATTAAAGCTGCATAGGATGTGCAACACAAACGCACTGCTCTACCTGATGAAGTCCCAGAAGTCCATCCAGAACATGCCGTCTTGGGCTCGCTGGGTACACAGATCCCTCCTAAGGCGAGGAGGCCAGTCGGGCCAGCCATCTGCCCAGGGCCCCGTCCACGAGAACCGTCCCCAGGGGTTCCTGAGCTGGAGCAGCCTGGAGCAGGTTGGCAGGAGGGGACTTGAAGGCCTCATGATGTAGTATGGCATTACAGCATTATTATGTGTCATTTTTCAAAGACGTTAAATGCTGTTTATACTGTATATTTCTTATGTTCTGATAGCTTTGTATTACATTACCAGTGGCTGTTTATGTTTGTGTGTGCATGCACTAGAGGATTTTTTACCTTATTCCTTATTAATTTTTTGTGCTGTGAGTATTTTGTGATGCAATGTGTATTGTAAGGTATTTTGAATCTCATTGTTTTACCCAGTTTAATAAAGCCCTGACCTGTGACCATCTACATCGCGTACATCCAGGACAGAATAGGCGTGACGCGGTCTCAGACCCAGCACCTCGTACTCTGCCTCATCCACTTTCATGTTACCTCCACCGCAGGAAGCCCCCATCAGGAACCTGCAGTGCAGAGGGGGTTTGTGGGTAATGGAGTTTTTATTAACATACAGTAGGGCAAGTTAGCACGTCATGAAAACTTTCACACAAAAAAACATTCAGAGGCTCACGCAAACTATCAGACACCCCACATGAACACCACACACAAAAAGAAGACATTTGTTCTTCATCCTGGGGCTCTGATACACACCCTGCTTCTTTTGAGCTCAGCATCTTGGCCCAGATGAGGTCTGGGTCAATGGGTTCCTCGCGGGGGTTGGTGGTGCTGACCTGAAGAGCCAGGGACTCGCAGGGGGCCCCTGTCAGAGTAGAGAGGCCCTCGATGGCACGCCCCGCCTGCAGGGTGAAGTATGACCCATGAAGCTTGGCCAAGGCCTTCTCAATCAGAGCCACCCACAGCTGTCTCCTCTGGGCCTGACAGAGGAGAGAATGTGTTTATTACACTAATAAACCCTTCATCACAGGCGAGTGGGAAAAGCCTTTACATATCATACACATGCCATACACCATAAAAGAGCCAGAGAAAAAGAGGTAGATGCTCTCCTATATGTCTAGAACATTAAAATTTCAGTTTAAAGTTTCATTTGTCAAATACACAGACAGAGCAGCAGCAATTAAAGGTAATGAAATTCATGGTCATAGTGCCCACTTGACTCTGTAGACAATCAAAGGACAAAATATATACATGGTGGTGAAAAAGTAAGAGTAATAGTAGTAAAAAGAATAAAATTGAATATATACAAAAAATGTGAAATAAAAAAAAAGGAATTAGGTGTAACGAATACATTTGAATGTCAACTTATTGTTTTACTTTTTTTTCTTTTCTTTTTGTATTGGACCAAATAAAGATTTGAAATACATACAAATGAATATATATAATCTTAAATGTTAATTTTTTTCTATATAGCGTGGGTCCCCCTGCCACAGAAGGTACAACTGCATATACACCAGTAAGCATCAGTACACATCAGTAAGCATCAGTCTTTTGGGGAAACCTGGTTATTGGACCTTTAAAATGACTTTGCAACATCATGCTTTAAAAAAAATAAATGTGATTGACCTTTTTTCCCGATCTACCTGGGAGAAGAGGAGGTGTCCATTCTCATCGCACGGCAGGAGGTCGTCCACCAGCACTGTGGTCCAGGAACCATCCTTACACAGACGCACCTGGTAGGCCCCCTCCGGACACAGTGAGCGGGTAACCATGACCTGCTCTACCAGCTCAGGGCGCTCCGCCAGCACGGCCAAGGCACTCAGAAACCTGCCCGCAAACACATTCACACCCAGCACGGCTGTCACACGCTTAGCCTGGTTCTGTTCATATTCATATCAAATGTTATCTGGTGTGCTGACTACCCTACCGATGACAATCAAGGTAGGTAGTGAATAACTTTATTTATCTGATTGGTTAAATTTGCTGTGGAGTGTTGGTTGTTCTCACATTTTTACGTTTAACAAATCCGGATTGGTTCACACAATTGGCAGTAACATTTAAAATTGGAATTTTGAATATTGAGATATGATTGTACTGTCCATTGTACTTTACTAAATTTAACTCAGCATATGTCATTGGGAATTCAGAAACATCACATAGTGAAGGAAAACGAAATTATCTCGTGGCTGGTCTTTATTGTGGGCTCACCAGCAGTTACCCAGGAGTCCTTGCAGGATATCGGAGGGGCGAAGAGTTCGAAACACCGACCACTTCACGCCGCGATCTCGCGGGTGGCAACTGTTGATCTCTTGGGGGCGGAGCCACTTCTTGACCCTCTGCTGAACGCTGTCATTCTCTGGGAATCCGACAGACTTATGGCCAGGTGGGAAGGTGTCGTCCACAAAGGTTACGGAGTTCTGGGGGAAAATTTGAGGATCCGGTTTCAGATTTTCAAGTTTTGAAAAAAACAATGTTGACAAACTTTTGTTGATGCATTTAGAGATAACAGCATTAAGAGCATCTAGAATCTAGAAAGAAATTAGGAAAGTTAGTATTTAAAACTAAAAAACTGCTGGGTGTGTAACACAGGGGTAAAACCATGTAACTACAAATTACAGTAGTTACATTTATGTGTTGAAGATGTTCAGGGTTCAGGGAACCCGGTCAAATCCCTCTTACAGACTTGTAGACCCCATGAGGAGTTGACTTTTTTTAAGAAACATAATTTTACTTTGTGCTAGAAACATCTAAAGTCAATAGGCTACATTTTGTTAGCTTTGTTTTATTACAAGCTGCAAACTATTATAACTGAGACACCCATCACCGACCTCTCTGCAGAAACTGACAATGTTCTCCCAAAGTTCTCTGGCCTCTTCTTCATCATTCTGACGCCTAGCCTCAGCGAGCACGCTCTCCTTCCTGTTGAGGGCAGCAGATTGCGGTTGCATGAGGCACGGCTGGGGGGTGTGGCAAGCCAGACAGTGCTTGGCGCTGGCCTCATTAATGAGCGTACATGCTGGACAGGACCACTGCTGCTTCTCGCCGAGGGAGATGGCGCGGAGTGGGAACAACGCAGAGGCTTCCAATGGCGGCGTCAGAGGGGACATTTCCTCCTTTAGGATGCTGAGCCTCCGATTGGCTGGGAGCTCCTGGGGAGCGGGCAGATGTGAGGCAGTCACTGCTGATGGACTTTGGATAGAGTTCTGCGATTGGATGAGACATAAGGGGGGAGGGACCTCACGCCGGCTGCACGGGATTGGATGATTCTGTCCTTGAGGTGCAAGGCTGAGCCCTGAGGGGGGAGGAAGTAGACATGGGGAGTCTGCTGGTAGCGTTTCCCCCTGGGTCAAGATGGAGAGGGAGAGCGCCCCCCCTGGAGGCTCTGGGCGCTGCTCCCCTGTTTGATGGCAGGCATCAGGCATGAGTAAGGCCTCAGGTATCTGGGGCAGGGACAGCCTGCGTGGGCCGCCGCAGGCGGAGCAGGACGTGGAGGTGGAGCTGTTCTGAAGTGTGCACCGGGAACAGTCCCAAGCCGGACCCTCGTCCAAAACTTCCTCTTCCCCCTCTCCTCTGGATTTCAGTCGCCCTCGTGGCTCTGAGGTGGGCATCTGGGAGCAGCTGTTGGAGTGCGGCGGTTGGTTAGAAGAAGTACTCCGGGGGGTCTCTTGGCGGCCTGAAGCTCCGGTGTGGCCACAGAGGGAGCAGGCTGGCCTACTGGGGGAGTTGGCCAGCGTGCAGCGAGGGCAGGGCCAGCGCTGCTCCTCCCTGCTTCCACGCCACGACCAACGTGCCTCCACCCTCCGGCGAGGCGCTTCACATATGGAACAGCGGGGGGTGCCGGCCGCGTTAAGGAAAGTACAGCAATTACATGCCCACTGGCTGCTCGGCACTGGTAAAGACCCAGAGGAATAACTGGGGGGGGGGAAAGACAACAAAAATCTAAAAACATTTCAACTAAATGCAGAATCCCTGCTGAGAAAACCAGGCTGGAGACCTCAGGCTTCCCGTTGCTTCATAACAAACCAGAAAGAGGGCATAAAATGCATGCAATTTTGTTGATGTAGTAAAAAATCAGTTCTTCCCCTTCAGGGCTTCACAGCTGTCCCCCCCCCCATGCATCCGCATATTCTCATCTGCCCCATGTAGGACTTTAACTTGGGAATGAGCAAAGGTCTAGTGTTAAGCAACTAGTCAGTTAGTTCTGTGAACAAATCATCTAGACTAGTTGGTGAATACAAAAGGACAAACTTTAAGAAGCTAAGCTTATTTGTACTGTATGGAAAATAGTGTAAAAATAAGTATTAAGTATTGGAATATGCATACATACAGTATTTTATAATAATAAATGCACACCCATTATATAAAAAGAGTATAACATTACATTCATTATAACAACAATAAAAACTCTTCTTGCATCTTGCAATCGCCCACAGCAAAAAGAAAAGCATCTCCCAACCCCCACATTAAGAACCACTGTCCTGCAGGACAGGCATCTAGGCTGATCTCTCAGACTGGCCCAGATTCTTCAGCAGCGCTGGAAGTCTTGGCATCCTGCCTAACTCGCCCCCCCCCCCACAGCCCCACCAGGTCAGGTCACTGCAGAGCAAACTGCCTTAAATGTGCAAGGTGCTGTTATGATGCAGAGCTCGGCCATTTCATCTTTAATTGCAGGATGGAACAATCTGCCTCATAATCTGTCAAGGCGTTATTCAAAGCACTTTCTCCATAAAGAAAATGTGGGGCTTAGGGAATGAACATATCACCTTTATAACATTATTACTGTCTATCCATATACAGAGTTGCTGACACCTTAAAGTGCACCTACTACTATCTGAATCACATACTTCAGCATTCCCTGCAAAATGCTGCATATACCATCACCCAAAACTAAATGTAGAAATGATAACGGAACGTAATTCTTCGTAAAACGATCTTGACGCCTGGGTGTTAGTGGGCCTAAAGACAACTGTTTAGACAGGCAGGCAACCATGAAGGATTCCCTCATGGCAGTACATTTCCGGTCAAGAGAGTAACTTGACTCCAGGCACCAAGTCACACACAGCTAGAGAGCTGTGCAGTGCTAAAACAGGAGGCAGGAGGCAGTACACCCACACACACACACCATACAGACAATATAGTAAAAACAAGGCACCTGGGCTACTTCCCAACAAACAGAAGATGTCTGACCGACGTGTAGATCATGTCTATATTGCGTACATAGCTGTACCTCTTGATGACGTGCAAGTCAGGTTCAGTTGTTTTCTATTCCATTTTCTCTAGGTTATTTTATATTGTATTTTTATGCTACTATTGAGTATTTTATTTGCCGCTAAGCATCTCGCATTGCACGAAAGGTGCAAGTCTGATTGATTGAAATGAGGCCATATTTCGGTCATAATAGTATAATCTAAACGAGTGCATTTGATGTTATAAGACATTGAAAAGACTTGGCCACATTTTAACCTTGTACAGACCTCCTGTGTCAAGCATAGACGTTCAGAAGACGTCGTAAAAACATTCATCCGGGTTCATTCAGGGGACGTCTTTTCAACGTTCAACAAAGATGCCTTTTGGACGTATCTGTGCTCAGTGGGTTAGATGTTAAGACTGATAGGATTAGACTGTATGAGCCATCCACAAACCAAAACATACACTACGTCACATATAGTATATACACACACGGCAGCCTAAATTACTGTGGAGATGGAAGTAATCATTCGCAAACACAGAGAGCGCACACAGCCACAACATGAAGAGCCAAAAGGAACACAGGACCCTTGTGCTATGTGGTGACAGGACCAAGCAGAGGAGGACTGACTCCCCTTGGTGCAGTGGTCATCCTACCTGCGCTCCCTGTGCCTGGCAGGTCGGGGGAGGTGTCTGGGAATGAAGGAGCTCTGACTCGTCCTCAGACAGCCCATAACTGGGGAGGAGGGCAAAACCGGTCCTCGCGACCCAGTCTCGATCTCAGCCTCGTCCACAAGAGAGGAACTGGAACTTCCCATAATGTCACAGGTTCAGCGGTCTTTCGCAGTCTTGAAGGCTAAAATGAAGACAGAAATCACTAAGACATTAAAAACATAGTTTACATGTAGTTCACACGCTATAATATCAGAGTGAATGCAAAAGTAATAAAAAATAAAGGTCTACATCACATAAACAAAGTAGCCTATTAATTTAAACACGATACACACTGATCTGTTACAAAATGCTGCAATTCAAATGTTTTGACGTGTGGTATCGTTTAGCAGTTTTGCCCTTGACAAAGACTTCGATGTAGGCTAGTCATTGAATTTAAAGAACCTTGAAGCTACGGTTTTAACATAGCGGACACAAGTCCGCTTAGCCTATGCAGGACACTTGAACCGGCAGTCTACACAAAGCTATTAACACCATAATAAATTACCTTAACAATTATTCAATGGCTCTGTTGTCAAGTCAAGGTCCCCCGTCTGTGTGGATAAATGTATTCCGATTTGTTTTAGGTGCCATTGCGTGCAGAATGTCATTCGCGCATCCTCTATTATCCAATGCAGATGTAGCCGTGCTGACACGAACTTCAAACAGAAAGTAGCCTACCCTGGTGCAACTGCAGGATAATGTGCAGAACAGACAATAGACAAACAACAATGTTGGGAAAGACAGACTTACCTGACCTGAGATATTGTATTAGGATGGGATAAAGTAGGCTATTAGTCGGCCGTCCTCTGAAATGTCCACATATCATATTTGAGGAGCAGGAGGCGCACCGACCGCTGCCACTTGTCCCTTCTCTCCTGCCTTAGAATAAAACGGGTGTCTGGGTTTTCCAGAAAGACGCCGGCGGCAGGTTTCCCTGATGGCTCACACCGACCTCTGCTCTGCTCCACAGGCTCGTAGCCGCTGGATAAGGATCGTATTCCGTTTTCGTTGAAACTAAGACACCGAAACGTGTTCGGAGCTGGGTCTTGGCGTGGGTATACACGTGGCTGCAGTGTGTACCGGAGAGTGAATCCGTAGACCAGACAGACAAGACGCATTATTATTATGAATTCTGCCCGATTACCATAATACGCGATATTCAAATTGGTCAGGTCGATAATAGTGACCACATATTTAATAATTTCGGTATCAACAAAGGCCTATTTACTTTCATTTTAGTTTTTAACTCCAATATAAAATATTGATTTTATGCATCTTTGTTTATTATTGTTGGCCTACTAGGCTAATTGTTCTGTCGTCTGAACCAGTGTTTCTCAATATAAGATTTGGGGTCGCAATGGGGGTCTGAATGAGTCAGTGAGGCCTGGCAAATAATAGAAATATAGACCAATTTAATTTGCATAGATTGTATCCCAAGTCAGGATCCATGTTCACCCACACAGAGACTTATTGAGCACTAAATCCACTACAATTGTCTTCCTCATTCCCATATCAGGTCTGTCACATGGGGTTGAGCTCTGGTTTCTGGTCTAGACACCATCCAACAACACAAGCAAGCGTTTTGCTTTCCATCAATATAACTCAAATAAGAACTGTTACAATTATTCATAGGGCATATAAGAGGCACACAAACGTCACAATAATAAGTTCAGTTGGTTTAGCAATTTCAAAAACGTTTTCATTTAACATACTGAAAAGAATTAGGACACAGAACATAGAAACAATCATTGAAATTATAAATATTATTGTTGTCTTCTGCACAGGAGAAAAAGAGCAGACAATTGTTCTAGCAGGTGGTGCCATATCTGTACTGGTGTATAGACTAAGGCATCCTGGAGTTATGCAGGGTCACAAGACATCAGATCAGAAATCCAGTTTTTCTCCATACTTCCTCCCCAGAAATGTAGGTGGCTTTGATGTCGAGCTCATCATCAAGCAAAACAAGGTCTATGAAGGAAGGTGGGGCAGTTGACTGGGTTAGATCATGTAAATCTGTCAGATCCTACATAGTACAATTACTGACCTTGTATCTGCTCTACTAACAATGTATTTTCTCCAATAGAAGTACTAACATATCTATGTATCTGCTCCAGTAAGTACTAACCATGTATTTACTTACCAGAAGGGTATTTTAATAGAACCCTTTTAACAAATCCTGTACTTCACCTCTAGGCCAACATTGAGGAACCATAAGGGAATGTTCTGCTGGTTGGAGCCTCACCTGCATCTGATCCGTACTCCAGACTTCCCTTCTGCTGGCTGATCCCCAGGAGCTGAGCAGGGTGGAGTGAGGCCGCTTCTAAAGCCTCCTCTACACTGCAGCCTGTTCATACACGCGCACACACAAAAACAGGACATCCATATATCGTCTTTATATCTTGCATATATTATGCAAATAAACACAATATCCTGCGGCCTCATTACAGAAAAGTTTCCTAACTGCTTGTCCCATCTTAACTTAAGCTTCAAAAGATTTTTCCAATCTTCCTATTACAGAAGCAATTCCTAAACTCATGGCTGTGTCATATCCTATCTCAGACCTCCTATCTTATCTTAAGAAATCCTAACTATAACTGTAAATTAGATTTTTCAATCAGCAGTCGTCCTGTCATGCCTGTATCTATGCTTGGAATGTACACAAGACTGCTTGTATGTTTGATTAGATAGGCTTCTTGAGATGGACAAGCCATAATATCAACGGCTCTCACCGCTATTATGGACACGACGATCAAATTCAAAATTAATCGTCTTGGCACGGTTCCAATCCCTAAATTACTGGATGATTCTGGAATGGCTAAATTCCTAAACTTACATAAGATAGGAACTATGGGGAGGTTCTGTAATGAGGCCCCTGATGATCATAATTTTGTTTAATTGGCTATGGCCATTGGCTATGTAAATGCAATGTTTTTAAAAAATAAAAATGTGCAAATGTATTTTTTGGAGAGCTAAAAGTGATGTTGTAATTTTACAGAAACAGGTTTTACAGGGCTAAACAGGAGGTTGAGGTAAGGTAATAACAGACCACCACACACACAGAAACCAAACTCACCTGAAGCCTGTTTGAAGTGTCTTATGCACATGTCCATTGTTGCTATGCTGCCACTCAGGGTTGTAGTGCCTGAAAGACAGGAAATGATTACTAGGTCAAAAATATCTCGAAGAGCTTAACAGCCACAACCGGACCTTTCAACCCTACATAAAAAGGTGTTGGAATAATTTATCCCCTTAAAACAGTGTTTTTTTTAGAATTTATACTGCCATCTACAGTAGTAATGTAGATGCAGCAGTGCCTATGTTAACTATGGAGGGGAATGGCTCATTCGTTAAATAGGATACAGGGTTTAAAACCCATTTAATATAAATATAAATTTTTATGTGTACAAAGACCTTTTTTTTGGTCTTAACATTGGTTAGGGCACCTTTAATAGCATAGCATGTAGAATAGAAATGTATACATTTCTGTATACAGGATAGTCTAGTGGTCTAGGTGTTGGACTCCCAGCCGTAATGTCGTGGGTTCAAGCCCCAGAGTCGGCCTACCTGCAAGGTGCCTAACCCCTACCTGCTCCATGTAATAGAATAATGTAATTGTAAGTTGCTTTGGATAAAAGCGTTTGCTAAATGCTGTAACTGTAACTATACATATTTAAGCAACCATGAACACAATTGAAAAATGCACATTTTATAAAACTATCGAGGGGTCCTCTATCCACACTTTGAAAACCACTGTTCTACATTCTTAAGACCTGCCACATGAGCATGGAGGCCATGGATCTCAATGACTTGTTGTCCCAGGGTGTGGCGACCAGGCGGAAGACCCATTGCTGCTATCGCATCTGTCACCAACACCAGCCCTGAAAACACATCCATATGTGGATTTAAAAGACAAACAAGAATAAACTACAACCACAATCGCAAACCACTACTTCCAACAAACTAAGACTGCTTTTGATTAATATTTTACATCATATTAAATTAAAGTTAATCATGAAATAAATCAAAACGGTAAAATCTATTTTGTTTTGAGGCTCTCACTGGTATGGTTTAACCTGACAAAAAACCCTGAGAGGTGTTTGTTCTGTAAAGGTGTTTGACTATTGTGCAGGCCTACTACTGACCTGTCCACTTCTGGTCAAGATAAACTACAACTCCCAGGTTACAATCCCCACACAAACCTGCAGGGTGCGCTCTGTGTGCGATACGCAGGGCAGCAGGGTTTGTGTGAATGCCATCCGCTATCATGCCATAATACACAGTCTTGCCTGCAGGAATCTGATCACTGGTCAGCAGACCCACAATACCTGGGTCACGGTGGTGGAACTGGGAAAACACATAATATTACATTAGTTGTTAACTTAGCTCAGTGGTTTTCCTACTTTTTGAGGCACAACCATCTAAAACGAATGACTACAATGTTTCTTAGCTGGTGGGTCCCAACCCAAAAGGTTGCGAGCTTGTCAAAAAGTCTAACTTTTATTTTGATACCACAGTAGCTACTACAAATTACTATTTTTTTTCTCCCCAGTGTTTGGCAATAATAAAATTAGTATGATTAGACCGACTGACAGAATGGAGACTAGCAGCTAAAACTCACAGGCAGCATGGCGTTGAAGAGGTGGGTGATGAAAGATGCTCCGAGCTCCACAGCCTCCTCAGCCTGGGACAGGTTGGCCATCGAGTGACCTGACCAAAGAAGACAACATTTAACAGGCCAACAAACCCCTAATGGTCCCCTTTTTTGAAAAGTTTTCAGTTGTGTGGTCAGTTGTGTTGTCTGAAGGGACCTGAAAAGGACTGGACCGTTTTAAATGTCAAAATGGGTTTTACCTATAGTGATGACAATAGAGTCCCAGTTCCCTGCGGTTCATCGTCAATGGATCCCAATCAGACAATCAAACTGACTTAACCTTAAGTGTGGACTGCAGAGGTCTGGGTTCTCTGCAGTGGGGCGAAGACTAACATGTCTTTTAGCCCAGATGACACTGGTTCTAGTCAAATTTGTAATCATCATTTCTGGATTGTAACCAAGTTTGAGAAAAACTCCGTAAATAGTGTGCATTCTAGTCACATTCCCGACAAAAAAAACACATTACTTACAGCACAATCCTAAAATACATAGTGGCTACTCACCGTCCAGAACATAAACAATATTTTAACACATTGTTCACTATAAACTGACTCTCAAATGCCTGTAGTAATCGTATGCATCAGGCAACCGTAGCCTACCATATAGATGGGGAACTACAATCAAACCATTCAGAGATGATAGATTCAGCTCAGTTTTAAGATGTTGGTCGCTATTTAATTGCTGTTCTAAATTACATTTTGTATGATGTTAGGCAGCAGAAAATATAAAACACTTAACACCTTTAGCAGATGATAGAACACCGATGTTGGACTTGCGTTTGTACGTTATCCCCTTTCGAAATTATATCAAAACATTGTTAAAAGAACAGAAATAGTGTATTTTAACCCTTTGATAAACAACCATGTTTTATAGACGACTTCTTACAGCTACAAAATGCTATTGCAAGACTTTGCATTGCAGTTACAGCCTGTCAAAAGTAGGGGGTGCTGCAGCACCCTCAGCCCCCCTACTTCCGGCATCCCTTTTCCAGGATGCTTATGTGTACAATAGGGGCAGAGTGGGAAACAGCACCTACTACTTCTAGAAAACAGGCATCAGGCCTACATCTGGCCTACACCAAATGCACTGGCCCCAGATCCCAGTGGACACAGTTAAGACTATTTCAGCCTCTGCAGACTCGTATATCAGTGACATCATAGAAAATGTCAAATCAGGACCGGAGCAGACATATGCCTAGGTAGTCTAAGCAGCAGTCTATCTGTTTTGAGCAGTTCAATGTGGACGTCCGTATCCGCTCTGTTTGTTGACACCACTTACCCAGAGACACTGTGATCCCCCGCTGACACAGGCCCTGCACCACTGATTGGCTGTTGGCTAGTTCTGGAGCCAGTGTCACCATAGCAACGTTTTCCAGGCTCCCGTATGCCTCCAGGAGATCATTAATCCCTCTGGACTGGAAGGTCCGCAAGTACTGCTCTGGGTGGGCCCCCTTCTTCTCCAGGCTGATGAACGGACCCTCCAGATGACAGCCTGGAGAGATTGACGGAAATTTGTCATGAGATAAAAATCAAAAACAGAACAAATCTGTATACAGTTCAATATCACAAAATGCCCTGGCCACAATGGCAGGTTTTAAAATGTAAATTATATTAGATATAATAAATATTTACAAACCCGATTCCAAAAAAGTTGGGACACTGTACAAATTGTGAATAAAAACAGAATGCAATGATGTGGAAGT